>JAOXYM010000019.1:6829092-6851539 GCA_028567055.1 Leptatherina wallacei
GAAAGAAAGAAAGAAAGAAAGAAAGAAAGAAAGAAAGAAAGAAAGAAAGAAAGAAAGAAAGAAAGAAAGAAATTGGATATCATTTTATTTGCTTAAGTTCACCCTGCCTCTGGCTGTGTTTTCTCGTTCTCTTGTAATCTATAAGCTCCATTCTTCTTTACACTTTGGCTCAGGTAGATTTAAATGACCATCTAATTCAAGTAGCAAAATGTCAGCTAAATACTCTCCAAAAACAGATCCTTTATCTGTCGTAAGACAGGTGTTTGACAGTTGATGATCATCGTGCTTGCAAAAATATTTCTGGTTATCAGTATTTCAGACAGAAACGAAAACATGACACAGGTTGATTCTTGAAATGGTGTATGCAGAAAGAAAAAAGCTATCTATCTGCTTTGTGCTGTCCCTCAGTTTACATCATTGTAGGCCTCCATTAACCGAAAACATGAAGACATCCCAAATTAGATCTGTACTGAAATAGACTAAAACAACTTTGACAGCATTATTAGATTTTAAGCAATTTTTTCCACTAAAAGGCTGACTTGCAAGGTGGCCTTCTTTATTTCTTCTCACTTAACCTGAGTGGCTTGGGATGAGCATGGGTGACCTAGAACTTGCAGGTCAGGAGATTCATTTAATGTTTACATCATAATGTGGAAAGTGGTTTGAGTAAGCTGCTGGGTTTTTCACCACAGTAGTCCCTGGAGTTTTCTTAGAATGGTGCAGAAAATGCAAGACAGCCTTCAGTGAGCAGCAGTGAAAAATCTTTTAGGTGACAGCTGTCAGTGTAGAAAGGTCAGACTGTTTAAAGCTGACAGGTCATAGTATCTCAGATAACCACTCTTTACAAGTGTGGTAAGCAGAAAGGAATTTCAGAATGAACACATCCAGTCTGGACTACAACAAGTGAAGACCATGTGGTGTTCCTGCCAGCCAGGAACAGAAAAAAGATGCTGCAGTTGGCACCAGCTGACAAAACCCAAACAAATGAAAAAAACAAGCATAGTCTGAAAAACTCTCAGTTCAACAGCATGACTCCACTGATCCAACATAACTTGAGTAAACAGCTAGACTGCTGCTGCTGGTATAACTGGAATGTTTTCTTAGGAGACGGGCTCCTTCACAGCAATAATTGATGGCTTGAATGGCCTTGTTGAGGATTATGGTTGATGTGCATCCTTTCATGACCACATTTACCATTTTATAATAGTTATTTTCTACATGATAAAGCATCAAGTCACTAAGCAGACTTCTGTTGACTCCCTAATCACCAAGATTCCATCCAATAGCACTCCTTGATGTGATAAAATGCAAGCTCAAAATCATAACAATGAGGAAATCATGAGAACCATTTCAAAAGAATGTATCCAACATTGTATAGCATCCCTGTCAAAGACAGCTGAGGTAATTTTTACAGTGAATGGAAGCTTTGAAACCTTTTACTGTGTGTTAACTGTTAACATATGCAGAGTTCCAATTTTCACACTGTTTATGTTTATTACTGTAGCAGAAAGTGACAAAACAGTTTAATGCAATACATTTGACTGATATAATTTAGAATAGCTGCCTGGTAGGTATTGCTTGGAAAACATAGTACTTTAAAAGTACCATAAATGACTTTAGATAAAGATACTCAGAGTTGATTGAACCAATTCAAAGCAGCTGTTCTGATACCAAAGACTCAGAGTTGCTACGCTTAGAATAAGTCATGTTTCTTTTTTGACTAAGAATTAAGGCCCGTTTCCACCAGTGGGTCCGATTCAGTGGTACCAGGACATTCGACTTGAACCGTTTCCCTTTTTTGGGACTCTTACCAATCCCAAAAAGGTAGAGCTTGACACTGATTGGTATCAGGAATCATCACTTCCTGTGTGACTCAGCAGTAAGAACAAAGCAGGATCATCTCTATGTTTAAATATACAGTGGATATGTTGTTGTTTAAAGCCACATGCCAAGAAGAAAGAACACAATCTCCTGGATGTCCACCATTCTTCTTTCATTCCAGGTCACGTTCTTCTTCATTATAATCCAAGAGCATTGTGTCGATATGACATCACTCTTCAACATAGCTGACGTATCTTTCACTATCCAGCTGATATGTCATCTTCTGGGTTAAGGTATGGTTGGCTGTGGAAATACAAAATAGATCAGGATTTACCAAACCAAACGGTCCCATACCAACCCGGACCTGCTGGTGGAAATGGAGCTTTAGTTGAACCTTTTTTTCTGGAACAGGCTCCGGATACTGGTCACCAGGATTGTCACACATTGCTATAGGATGGCGTGTCATTTCCTTAACACGCAAGTCTGCCAGTATGATTTTGTTGGCCACTCTGGCACGAACAGGACACCCAAGCTGAGCGCACAAATGTTCAGTGGGGTTAAGGTCTGGACTGCAGGCAGGCCATTCCATCCTTCTCACTCCCAAATTCTGGAGGTAGTCTCTGATAAAGCATTGTCATCTTGGAAAATAGAGTTTGGTCCCAGACTGAAGAGATATGGGACTGACAGTAGCTGCAGAATTTCCTCTCAATGTCTCTCTGCATTGAAATCGCTTCCAGCCATTACAAGCCTTGTTTTTCTAGTGCGGGAGATGCCCCTTTACACCATCACACTGCTTCCACCAAAAGCTGTCACCCTATCCGTGTAGCAATCAGCATAGCATTACCCTCATCTTCTCCACAATTTTGACCCTAAAATTCCCGGTGACCGCTGTAGCAGGGTCCATCCTCACAGGTGCTTCTAATCAGGCACCAGTCAGTCAATAGCCGAATAAGCTGTTTGAGAAAGGCAGAGAAGAATTGGCAAGTCGTTTTTGTTCTCAAGCCATCGGCTGCTTATCTCACAAATGCATTTTCTTTACAAATGTGGCACTATTCAAAAGGGAAATAAACAGGCTTTTAATTATCAATATGAGATTGATGATAGATTGAAGTATTGCTACAATAAAGAAAAAATGACCTAACATAAATGTCCTTACTTTTTGTGCTAAATAACATTTAAGCTCTCTTTTAACATTTAACATTGTTTGAAAAAGAAAAAAAATCCCAAAACTGTCATGTGCTAAATTAATGTTTGGTGGCATGGTATAATACCATCTGGCTGGGCAATGATGATAGTACAAATCATTTGGGTTTTCTTTTTCTATTTACTGTAAAAAGATAAAAAATAAAAATAAAGTTTGATGTATTTAAGCCAATTTTCTTTGCGTAATGTGCACATCCTGTGATGTGACTGATGTGCATCCTCACATGGCAATACTGCGGCTGAAACTATATATTGTGCAGCTCTGATTCCATTGTTTCCCATCTCATTTTGAATAGATCTCCGTGTTGAAATCAAAGCATGTCATGGCTGTGTCCCTCCAGAAAAGAAGGGGGGAATCAGCTTAGATGACAGAGGAGCCAGAGGGTGAGTGGAGACAGGCAGCATCAGAGACGGGTAGATTCTTGTGGATGGAGTTAAATTGGTCGCCGCTTTGCCCATCTGCCATAACAGCTGGTGATGCTCTGACTTTATAGGAAGGAAGAAAAAGAAAGGCAGGAAAAAAGAAAGACAAAAACCTAGAGGGGATTGCTGCTATTTGTCAGCAAACTAACTTCATCTTTTCATATTAAACCTAAACAAAATGAATTATAAAGGCTCACTAAACACATCTCCCAGATGTTTATGTTTAAATTAATCTTGTTTATTGCAAATGTTTGGATTTGTGTTGTTTGCGATTAAGCAAATATTTCTAGATGAATTGAAGCCAAAAAACTAACCAAAATCTTGCAGGTAAACCACTCTGACCTCTTTTCTTTGTTGAAGACAGTCAGGATGATGTTGGGTGTGAATCTTATCTGTCCTGGGCTCCTGAATGAGAGCTAACATGGACAAAGTAGCTTGACAGCAGATAAAGAGAGAGTGACAGAGAGATAAATAATCAGCCCGCAAAAGAGCCGGCAGAGGAAAGTAATTACTGAATGAACGCACAAAGCAGCTGTCTTTTCTGGAGGCTTTTGGTTGGATCTCTGAGGATGAAAAGCGCGGAAACTCTGTGGGAAAGAGTAAAGGGAGAATGAGGATAATGTGACAGGAGAGGTGAGGAAACGAAGGGCAGAAGAAGTACAGCAGACCTCTGAGGGCTTATCTTATCACTTGGTTTCCACAGCTGTCTCATCATAGTTTGAAACAGTTGGACAGTTGGAACGGCTGAAGATTTGTCACAACGTCACAAACAGTTGTCAATTTTGCTGGCTGAAATGACCATCTTGAAAATTAACTTTGAACTATAGCGTGGGTTTTAGATCCAGGGTCATTCTTCACAAAAAACTGTTTATGCTGGTCTGTAGTGTTTGTTTGGTCTAATATTTGCTCCATGACAAGAGATTGGTCTTTTATAAGTTACACAGTTTGACAAAAAATAAAGACTAACATCTTTCAAGTGTTCATCCACAGACCCTAAGGGTAAATCTGAACTCAGACTGATGTTTCCATGGTGACACTGTGGAGGCTACTGACAAAAGGGTGCAAACATATCCCATAAACCATAATTGTCTTTTCCAATATTATTGTTATTCTTGACTCAAAAATACTGTAATTTGTTTGGTGAGGCTTAAAGCGGATGCCAAGTTTGCTTTTAGTTTTAAAATAGTCTTCATTTTAAGTTTCCCCTCTAAAGCCAGTGTTTGTTTGATATATCCCTTCTGGGTTTGTGGGAAATGGAGGAGTATCTTCAGATAAAAAGTCATTGTCCAACAGTAATCAAAGCACTACTCTTATTTTATATAGCTGCACACTAACAGTAATGAATATTACATGGCTTTATTTCTTTAAAATCATACTTTATACAGCTTGGAAACTTCTTCTCTGCATTTAACCCAGGATGGATTCCAGCATCTGGGCAGCAGTTGGGGCCTAAAAGCCTTGCTCAGGGGTCCACAGCGGTTTACCACAGTTGCCAGCATTGGGACTTGAACCAAGGTCCTCTAGACCCAAACCCACTACTAAGTTACCACTCTTCAGTTACACTAGGAGTAGTGGGCTGCGAGGTCAGATTCTGATGCCCAGGACAAAGGATTCATGGATAAATAGTCCACTTTGGTACAGTAACTAAACTCTGAGTTTTAGTAATATTCATATCAACTGTGATAGTGAATACATGAGCTTGTCTTCTTATGGATGATCTCTTTTTCTTTTCTTTTAAGGTTGAACCCTGCAAAGGATTTGTTATTCACAAAGACTGCATAAATGATATTTTGCTGTTGTTCTTCTTAATAGCAGATGCTTCAAGACTTATCCTAAACCATAGGTGTCAAACTTTGGCCCGTGGGCCAAATTTGGCCTGCAGTGTAATTATTTATGGCTTGCGAGGCAATACCAAATGACTGCTATACCGGCCGGTATTTTACATCACATGTACTGATACTATAAATCCCAGAATGCTCTGCTGATGTTTTGGCGCCAAAACACCAAAATATCAGTCAGGAGACGTCTGGCTGATGAACATCTTCGCTCAATCCTGAGGATCTCCTCAGCTTAGAGCCTCAGCCCAGACATTGATGAGGAGATGCAGGCATCTGACTTGGACACATCAGAGTAGATCAGCATGGAGCAAACTGAGCTATAATTTGATGCACTTTTTCTTGCTACTCCAAGGCATGGGCTTGAATGGTTGTACATTCATTGAAGGGTATTATTATTACTTCATTGGTTTATTATTGTTATTGTATTTAAAAATGTATTATTAGCATTTGGAAAAAAGGTTAATGTTGAAATTGAAATAAGAAGGCTGCAAAATAAAAGGGGCATGCAATTTTTATTTCAATTTTATTTAAGAAGTGAATATCATTAATGCATTTTTTTTTATTAGAGATTACATGTTGCATGTGTACAATATTAAGTTATATTTTGTAATGTATTAAGCTTTGCTTGTTCCATATTCAATGTTTAAGCAAAACTTGTGTGGGTCCATATGAAAAGGTTCAATGTAAAGAGGACGATTTTTTTTCAATAAATATCAATATTGGCCCATGACTTTGTCCAAGTTAAAACATTTGGCCCACTGTGCATTTGAGTTTGACACCCCTGTCCTAAATATTGACATCTTTACTTACAGAACAAATGATACGCTGCTTTTGTTTGTTTGTTTATATTCCATTGTATCCCATTAGGTGCAGCTATGGGGGTCCACATTTAAAATGTCTGTGATTCCAAATAACAGGGTGCATGAAGAGCAGATGCTTGAATTATTATATACCTTTGCAGTTTGCTTAGTGTCTTAGTGACTAAGTAGCAAACTGCATTAGAAAGCCATGCAAATAAGTTGCAGCTCATTTTAAATTGCATCTAGTAAACGTTCTGTTGCATGTTGTTTTTTTCTTACAGCAAAAACAACCTTCAAAGAGCCCAAGAAACTGCCAAACCCCTGGAAATACTGAGTACATGAGGCCTGGATACATTCAGTGTGATGTTTATGATTGTCATTTAAAGATGAACTTCTCCTGATAAAAATGGACATGTCTTGACTGATATCACAACATTATTAATGTGTGACAACTGACCTGTTTTTTAAGTATTGTTTTGTTTAGTGATGGACAAGGTGTGTACTTTGAAGCTGTTAAACAACGCTTCTAACTGGTTTATCAAATACAAGAAAGATCAAACCGGTCTACAGTACGGTACAGGGATCCTGACACGTTTCCAAAATCCGTAGAAACCACCAGATCGCCACAACTTCACTCTGACTTCTACAAACGCTGAAAAATAATTTCATTTAGTACTCGTCAGCTTGTGTGTATTCTTTTGTCCTTCCTCTTCCTTCACACATTTGCATCCTATATTGCCTTCATTCTCTTTGCTTAGAATTAATTGGAAAGTGAAATTGCTTTTCAGATTGTTTCAACTTGCATTGACTGACCTAATTAGTTCAATGATTATACTCGTTGGGAAGAGATCCATGCCTAAATGATGTAGCTAATTTGAATGAATATTTCAAACCCATGTCTGCAATTAATGTCATTTACATGTGTAATGTGTCTGCTTGATTGCTTAATTATGTTTGCATTCGCTGATGATGTCACTGACAGGTGTCTTTTGGTAAAGGATGTGAGAACCATGCAGATATTGCTTTGCATCATATAGAACTGTGGCTCCACCTGCAATACATAGCTGCCGAACGCCTGTGGCTTTAGACTTTACATCTACTCCTGTCACATGCAACTCCTGTCACGACTTGTCACAGACTGACAGATATGGATTTTCTCTGCAGTTTGCACCCTTTGGCTCAGAAATATAAAAAAAATTTGAAAAGAAGACATAAAATAAACAGAAAGTTAATTTATTCTGTTGGTTCTTTATGTCAATTGTGTCAAATATGGTGAGTAAAAAGCTTAAAGGGCATGAAGGCCTTTCAGCCTTCAACCAAAATTGTTATTGAAATCTGTTGGATTCAAATGTTATTTTCTGATGGTTTCATTACAGCTTCACTCTTTGCCCAACATCATTTTTTTGTGAGGTGGATAATTCAAATTAACTAAAATCATTTAGCAGTTTCGCTGCTGTCAAAGTCACTGGGGAAAAGTTGTCTGTGTTTTCTTGGAGGGATTTCCATGAATTAATGCCACTCATACCTGTCATGTAACTTTACCCCAACCGTAGGAGCTTAACTCCACCCACTGCATAATTCAGAAAAACGCACGAATGTACAAGCTCTTGTGCAAGCTCCCTGGACTGGTGCTGCAGAGTGCAGCAGAGAAAATGGAGAGACACAGTATTATATGCCACCTGTCACAGTGCGCTCTTTTCAGTTAGAAGCCTTTTCCCCTCCAGAATCCCCTGAAGCCAACATGCGGATATGTAGTGGGGAAACCAAAGTGGTCCTGAGCCCACTCTTGGAGCAGTAGCAATGCCTGGAGCTCAAGGTGATGAGGCGAGCTGAGACAGTTTGAATTGTTATCAGTTTGAAGGGAAAGTATACAGTCCATCCAAACAAAAGCTATTTTGCTGTAATGATAAGTAGATGTTTGGTATCTGAAAATGCTATGAAATTCTAACAAATATTTAGCATAAACTGACCTTTGCCCACGTAAACATCGGATCCCCAAGTGCAATTGAATGCACTATTTAATGTACTTCTAAATATTCTGCAACACCACCATGTTCTTCATCAAAATTCAGCATTCAAACAGCATCATCTCGCCAACAGCCTACACGGGTGATAGTATTAGTTTCTCCAAACTGTTTGCATTTTATGAGGAGTTTTGTAAAAGTCATAAAACCCTCAGATGTGATGACTGTGCAAAATTACATAGCCTGAATGGTGAAGAAACACTGATAAAACGTGTCAAGTATCTCCAAGTGATGATTAAAGCCATACAATGCAGAAACCTCCTCAGTGAACGATTGTTGATTAAAAAAATATAATTGACTATTTCCTTTTTAATCAGATTACGATTTTAGTTGTAACAACACTGTTGAAAACACTGTACAAATGTGCCATAATATGCTATTAACTTGGTATAAAACCACTATCCTGTTAGGAAATAGTTTGGTTCACAACCTTTAAAACCCCTAAATTGTCTACTTTGGCTTAAACAAACTAAATAAAAAGTTGTCTTTACTGCTTTATATTGTGATGGCAGGAGTTTTTGTCATCTAAAAAAAGATCTAGATTCTACATTTTGTACACTGAACAATGCTAAGCTGTGCTAACTTGATATCAGCCACTGTATATTTGATAACCAAACATGATAGTAAACTCTTTTAATTTAACCAATTTGTAAAAGGCAAACATTCTCCAGGTTGTTGAGTTATCCCTTTAAAACATTCATCCTCCCGCTGTGCATGCTGCCTCATGGCCACAGGCTCTCACCTCTTACCTACAAAACAAACCTTTGCTTTGCTTTCTGGATTTGTCTGCTGCCAGAAATAATCTGCTGCCATTCTCCCTGACATGTGCGTCCTTATTGGGATAGTGAAGCAAAAGGAAGTCACCCACGTTGCTCGTTCTGCTGCTCTTTTGTTTTGCTTCATTTTACTTGCTACTTTGTCTTTAGGGATGCAATGTAAAGCTTTTTTTAAGTTTGGAATTAGTAAGAAATCAACAGTGGAGAAAAACAAGAGGACAAAGAAGAAGACAATGTTTTTTCTTTTACTTTCACTTTGTTTTAATAAAAGTAAACTAAGTGGAGCAAGATTGGTGAATAAAGTGTCACTATGGGAAAATCTTGTTGCTTCTTGCAATGTAAAATTAAGGTTCAATGTGACAAAAACCTCAGAAAAGCAAACGTATTCTGGATAAAATTGCTCATTAATTAAAGGCATTTGCTTTCTTTATTGTGAATGAGTGGATAGTTTTGATCATTTAGAGACTCCAACTATGATTGAATTAAAACTGGTTAAAGATTCCTTTTTAATGACCTTGTCATGCTGTTGTCTTACTGATGATGAAGGGTCCCAAATCATTTTCTCTGAAGTCTCATAGGTTTATTCACACATGGGCCTGGTAGACTGTGGCTCACTTCACTGCAAGATGTCAGGAAGTTCATGTTTCAGAAAGATTCAGCTTTAGATGTGCAAAATGGGAAATGAAATGACAGTAGTTAACCACTAACCCCACTAGTGAGCAAGGCTTCGTTTAAGAAGACAGATGTTTAGGTCTGTTTATTTTTAAACTTTAATTTAGCTCAAAAGGCCGTAATTATCAGTTGATGTTCACGAACTGTTGACCACGCCCTCTTGCTGTCCTCCTGCCGTTTCAAAATGTAGAAACATGTCAGGTTTTTGTGACAGATTGTGTGTCTGATAAAAAAGAAACCGGTAACTATTTAAGAACTTGACGCAATGAATGTATTTGGTATAACACACACTTCTGTTTGCAATGCAAAGCTGCATAGACATGCACACACACACACATAAAAGCACTGATGTGGCTCTCTTTGTCTTCCGAACTGACAAACCAAATGTCACAATAGTAATTTACTGTAGTAAATGAAAGAAAGTGGCACATTTCTGCTTTAATTTGCCTTTCCCAGTTAGTAAAAGTTCTGCATCACAAAACAATATTTAACTAACTGTGAATCTCTCCGGGTAAAAAGCCCCAAGTCTGTCCATATGCTCTAGTCTGTTTAGGCTTCCTTGTCAGCATAAATCAAACTTTCAGTGTGGAGCGGAATACATTTTCACCATCACCGACGCTCTCCTGCATCCCCAGAGTGAACCGTTTGTCGAGAGAAACATAAAAGCTCTGCTGGGTGGACATGTTTTTGCCCTTGGGGGTACACAAACTCAATAGCTAGCTTGCTAGCTCGCTAGCCGTCTCTCCTTGAGTGCACCTGTGCTTTCCTAGTGGCAGACACTGAAAATTGAGGTCATGATCCTTGTGAGTATGTGAGTCAAGATGCCTCTATGTGGAAATATCTCTCTTTATTTTCTGTTTCAGTTTATATCTCCTTGAAATATCTACTGGGGAAATTTCAACAGACCTCCTCTCTATTACTCTGCATCCTCTTCGAAGGAGTTTGCAGCCTTTTCATTCTAGAAACGTTTAATCATTTCACGTTTGTGTCCGTATGTCTTCTTTCTGCAGATTTAATACTGCAGTACTGCCTTAGTTTTAACTGTAAAAAAAATGTGTGGGCTACCTAGAACTCTGATGACAGTGGCTTTCAAACCAAACAGGCTATACCTGAAATCAGAGTGCATTAGTTCATGCCATGTTTACTTTTGAGAATGAGAGATTTTGTTGAATAAATTTGCATGACATTTTAGAAATATACATTCTTGCCTAAGGAATCCCTTGCCAAACAAGTATATTTAATCATTTATAATAAAATCTTTAGCACAATAAATATGCAAAAAAAAGGTGACTTTACAAATCCACTTTATTTCTGTTGTGTTGAATGAAGCACCAGGAGAGAGTTTAATGGAAATACACCTGACTCATCAAGCCAAATATTCAAAGAAGCACTGCTACAAAATTAGCATAACATTCTGATTTCAGTCTGTAAGTAGGCTGAGGCTAAAGCTTGAAGACTCACTTACAGAAAAAGAGAAACTGAAAGATTTGTCCAAACTGTTTGTTTTTTTTCTTTTCTGAGGCAAAAAGTGAGCTCCCCATAAAAGGGAAACAAACTGAGTTTCACTTCCTTCCATCCATTGAGATGAGGCTATGACCCTCTGTTGTTGGAAAGCCTTCATTTTCATGCAGACATGATGTGATTTTATTTTTTTGTACATAAACTCTTTTTTTCAAAACCGCACCTTCATTCCTTTACATCCTTGTTGCATGTAAAAAAATCCTCCAGTTCTGTATGAAAAACACTGTCTGATTTCTGTGTTGTGCCGTTTGTGTCTTTCTGTGTTGTTTTCTTTTTTTTTGTCTTGTTACCATCTCTCTTGAGGCCATCTTTGTCTTTGGGAGTTGTATTTCATTGTAGTTGTTTTGTGTCTCTCTCTTTAGTCAGACTGCATCACTATAAGAACTTTCTGCAGCTGTATGGTAACTTCTACATTTTTTTTGTCATTTTGCATTGTCTGTTTTAATCTCCCAGTCATTTTGTTTCTTATTGACAGTCAATGTCTTTTTTAATTACTTTGATGTTTTGTGGCTTGTTCATGTCTTTTTGTACCTGTTTTTGTACCTTTTTGCATCCAGTTTTCACCCCTTTCATGTAATTTTGTGCCTATTTGCAGATATTTTTCTATCTCTTTGTGATAATATTTTATGGCCTCTGGAGGTGGATTTTTTTCTATCATTTACTTTTGTATTTGTTTTAGTCTATTCATTTATTCATTAAAATCGTTCTATGTCTTTGTGTGGTTATATTTTGTTTCAAAATAGTAATTTGCTGTTTCACTATTTGCTGCTAAGGGAATGCTTCATCTCTCTAGTATTGTTTTGTTTCTACCATGCCAAGTTTGTTAATTCATTTATTTTTCCTTTTTCCGCTTCTGGTAATTTTCTGTCCCTTTATGCTCCTTCTGTATATCTTTGTAGTCAGTTTGTGTCTCTAAGTAATAATTTCATGCCGCTGAGTGATTGTCTTGTCCCTTCTGGATTGCCTTTTTTCTAGTCAGTTGTGTCTTCTTCCTTTTTTCCCCATCTTTTTATAGTCATTTTGTGCCCCTTTTTTTTTTTTTTAAAGGATTTTTGGCTCTAGTGGTTGTAGAGCAGGGAAATCACACGCAGCAAGGGGCCCAGGGACAGGACTCGAACCTGGGCCGGCTGCACTGAGGAGCTATGGCCTCTGTATATGGATAGCTGCTCAAGCAGTTGAGCTACACGCCACCCCAATTTTGCGCCCCTTTGTAGTCATTTTGCATGCCTTTGATGCAATGTTTTGCTTCCTTTTGGTTCTTTCGTGCCTCACTGTAGTCATGTGTCTTTCAGGCATGAAGTTTTACTTCAGCCTATAGCACTAACCTGCCAGTGCCCTGAACCTCTGCCTGAAAGTCCAGCTCAGCAAAACAACAATGGCTAAGCCATAAATTAAATTCCAGATATGGCTGCCATTATTTGGCAAGTTCATCTGTGATGTTCATTATGTGCATGCTCATCCACAACTGGTCAGGAGCAGGTGAGAGACAGCTGAGGCCAGCAGGATGCCAGCGAGAACAGCTGATCCCTGCAGAACCAGCTTGGAGCTGACCCGGAGGAGAACTCTCCACTGTAATCGAGGTCCCTAAGGTAATCTAGGCAGGACATTATCTGCTTCGCTGCCTCTTTGCAGCATCTGGAGGACTCTGCCACCTGCTTTGGAAGGCTCCACACCACTCCTCTACATCTTTTTTTTTTCAGCCAACATCACACGGCCATTTAGACACACCATATGTGCCCAAAGGGCAGGGATCAAGTTGTCCACTCTGTCTGTACCTGTTTCTCCATGCTGTCAGTCATACCAGCAATATGTAAACCCTAAGAGTCGGTTTATTGAATTTACTTGAGCAACAATCAACTGTTTATTTAGTTGCAGACAAAAATGATCTCATGTTCATGCACTTATCTTCATGTCCTGGTCCTATGAATTACTAAGGATCACTTTGGAAAACAAACTAACTATTCAGACCTTGATCTCTTTCATTCTTATTCTAATGCTACTGTTGTTTTTGTGGAGGGCTGTTTCTTTGTTATTTGCTATTATTTTCTACACCATGTTTTATGCATCTTAATATTCTAGTGGGTAAAAAACAATATTTCATTTTATTTTTTTATTCTGTTTTTTTCAACCCCTCACCAGAATAGTAAATAAAGGATGCTATCAGGGAAGTAAATTGTTAAAGAGTAGATTCTATGCTCCATGGAGATGAAATAAATGCACAGATACATCTAATTCTGCTTTTGAAGGTCAACAACAGCAAAAGCCTGTCGGGCCTTGGTTTCTTTCTGCTGCTCCTTCTCTGCTCATGTATGTGTGAGGTGGTGTACGAGTGAATATTACACAAAGCTTTATGGAGCAGCACCCTCACGTTGTGCTGTGACATTTCAGCCATATTTCCATACTTCCACATATACACAAGCCAAGACTTTCCATTATTTCCAGAAAAAGGCATGAGAACAAAACCTTGGTAAGCTTCCTGGCTGAACTCTGACAATGATATTTGGCAGAGTGATGTGAAAGCACGCATTCATTTGCAAAGTTTAATAAAACAAACTTTTATACCCGAAATGGGACTGCATTTTCTAAAATGGAGGCTTAATAATGAGAGGCAGAGGTCTGCAAAGATATGAATTAAGATTCAAGTCACTCTAATGATACAAACAGTATGTGTATAAAAGGTATTGTTTTATACATATGGAATCTAAAAACTAATTTCCAGTGTTGTGACTCATGCTGACACTGATGAACAGTGTGATTAGAAAACTGTATTGGATCTGTTAACACAATTTGACACAGATGTGGCCTGGAAGCTATCAGGTTCGTTGGATCAATAATAATGAGCCGACAACCGAATAAATCCTACTTACCCCACAAGTATGTCTAAAACAACATTACTAAATGTTCATTTTAAGGTTATATTACTCCCTGTCAAAGAGAATTAGATAATTATCTATAAATGTTTGTTTACATATAGTAAAAAATCATCTATTTGTTGCCTAACTGGCCTTTTTATAACTGTGAAATCTTTATTATAAATGAATGCATGCCCACAGATCAACTCTCAGGCTTCGCCATGCTTTTGTTTGGTAATAAGAAAGGTCAGTGAAAAGAGTATTTATTTTTTGAAAAACAAAACATTTATTTGCTTTCACTTGTCTACCAAATTCACCAAATATTCATTAAACAAAATTAAAACAAGACTTTCATCTGGAATTCTAAACTTAGGTCCCAGAATATCACTGCAGGAGTCTTATTACTCAAATGGTTCCCATAATAGACACTGAAAGCTGCTCAGCCTGACCCTATTCTTCAGATATGGGTTTAATTGCCCGAAATATGAAGTGTGTGATCCCCTCACTTATCAAATTAACAGCTCAGAAAAGGACAGTAAAGTGCTCAACGCTCATTTCAGATGGATGAGGCTTCCTGTGTGTGTCTTTAAGGCAGGAATTAAGAAGACAATGTCTCACTGGGAGATCTAAAACATAATATAAAGCCTCTTTTTTAGTTTGATCCCAAGGCTCATATGCACACTATTTATTAGTAACAAAGAGTGAAACAAACACAGCCTGCAATATAGCTCACCTTCATGAAAGCCGTAATATTCTTTCTTTTTTATTTTTTTACGAATTTCAAGATTCAGCTGTGTTCATACTGGAAGCTGCAGATTGTGAAGCTGTCTGTTTATTTTGTTCTGACCATCTAAGTTCAATCACTGAGACAAGAAACTATCATGTGTTTAAGTTATATCTCTTAATCATCATTAACTGAACGAAACAGGGGATTTAATGCAAAGTTATTATATTAAGACTCCCTTGGTTGTTGCTAAGTATATCTAATAAACCGGAATGTGGAGAGACAGCATTGTCCAGCTTCCAGTGTCGACAAACTCTTGTGAGAGGCATTAATTACAAAAGGATTGTAAAAAAAGAAATTTGAAAAGAAACTGGGAGAAACTGAATACATTTTTTTAACATCTAATTTGTCAGGTAACATAAGTGTTGCCCTTCTTTCATGGTAAATTTAATGTTTCAGGCTTAACAAGATTTAAATTTGTTTTTCATGGTTACCAGGGTCCCCAAAAGACAAGAACTATGCAATTTTCAGATATAAGTACACATAATCCATTAAAAATGCACTTATTTCCATAGAGTTTATTGATTTGTTTTATATCACCATAAAGATAAAAATCACAGTTGCAGATTAGTCATCTCATATACCTTTTCTAGAATGATTTGATTGTATACGAGAGTAGAAATGAGTGAGCAGTCCCCTTAATGTGGGGTCGGAAATCTTTGAATTCCAATTAAAAACCTTGCAAGTGGACCTTTGAAAAAAAAAAACAATTAAGGTAAATTCTTGCCGCTGAAACAGATTAAAGTGGTGTCAGGTTATAAAAAGAAGACATTGACATTAAAACTTTCAACTACACATGTATGAAAAATAAATGTTTAGAAACTAAATCAAGCTGCACGTCTACTTCTTAAAACTTGCTTAGGGGTCCCTTTCCAACATCTTGACAGAGAAAAACAAAAACTCAAACCTCCTCAGCAACAGTTACTTAGAAATAATGAAAAAAAAATTCTTTAAACTTTCCTGTGGATTTCATACTTTTTATTTTGTTTGAAACGTTATGACCATATCAAAAGATTATCGTAGAAGATATATATTTACAACTATATGTATGTCAGATCCAGTGCATAGCTTTAAGTAACATTCTCATATGTGCAAGCATGCTACCCTGCAACTCAAACTCCACTTACACCAACAAGTGTGTGCACAGTTACACACAACCCACTGCTGAGAACATGCTTGGTGCGTAAGGCTGGCATCTTATGTTATGTTTTATTCATTCTGGTAGAGGTATAGGCACACATGAGCTATCACACCTCTCTGTAAGTCTCCAGTGCAGTTCTGGCTTGGCCCAGATAACAGAAAACCTGCCTGGAGGGGAGACGCAGCACTGCAGGGTGTAATGGAAGCTATCATAATGCTTAGCAGGAGAGATGTCCAGGAGCTCATTTTGCGGTGGTGTGGCAGAAACGCCTCTCAGCTAGAAGGGTGAAGACGTGTTGATGTATCGCGATTCATTGAGTTGAGGTTTGAAAGTCAACAGATGGATTGATTTAAAATTAATGAAGGCGGATGTGTACTGAGGGTTTGTCACTAAGGGATGCTTCACACAAAAGAAGGTGTTGTGCTGCGAGAGCAACTTGATTAAATTTAGATGCTTTTTGCATTATTCTACAGAGACATCATGGGGAAAGTGTGTTGCCTTGAGGAAGTTGCTGAAAATATAATTTGGACACTAAAATAGTTTCTGGCCAAAACAAAAAGACCTCAGAGATTAAATTATTATTCCATCTATTAGTATAATACGTAAAACATTTATTTTTGAACAATGAGTCATTTGGTCGGCTAATACTTAGATTTGATTGGATTTGTCTAAAGAATAGGTGTTGGTTTAAGTCAGGGGTGCCCAAGTCCAGTCCTCGGGATATACTATCCTGCAACTTTTAGATGCATCCTTCTCCAACACACATGAATCAAATGGCTGAATTCCCTCAACTACATGTCATTCAGCTCTGCAGAGGCCTGGTAACAAGGCATTTATTTGATTCAGGTGTGTTGGAGAAGGGACAAATCTAAAAGTTCCAGGATAGTAGATCCCAGGGACCGGACTTGGGCACCCCTGGTTTAAGTGCCCCATGTGATGGTACATTAAGTATTTGGATCGAAATGAAAATACAACACCTCATTTGTATTAACAAGCAAGGTTTGAGGCAAATTCACACACTGCCATACAAGCAAGCACTGACACACCGTTTCTAAATAGTCTCACAAATTGAAAAGCATTAAAAGCTCTCCGTCTCTTTATCTACATCTGCTTTATGGTCTGCATATATTTAACAGGCAGCAGGAAAATCAATACACAATAACAGCCTTTCAGTGCATGATAAACTGTTTCTTCTTAATTGCTCTAATCAGCCAGCCTTATTAAAAATGTAAGTTTACCCACTGAGTTCTGCATCCAGTATTTATCAATAGTCCATTTTGCCACATTAGAATTGACCTGATTCTGATCTGCTGCGACGGCCTGTTTAATGACACTGAAACTTAACGGTCTATACTCAGACTTAATGGTCCACTGGTGTATGTTTTATGGGCCTACAATATTCCACTGACAAAACCTGTGTTCTGTTCTGTTAAGCTGAATACATGCAATGTAGATGCAGGGGGAGCTAATTGATGGCATATGTATGTCAAGCTTACTCTTTTTTTCTTTTTTTTTTTGGGAGGGGGGGGTACCAAAACCAGAGCCTAGAGTGAAAAAGGCTTACTTTACCCCAAGTTAGTGCAGAAATAGACACTAGATAAGTCCAGCAGTTTTAGAGTAGTTTTGTGTTGACCCCAAACACAGCAAATAATTCCTGTAGTGGGTTTCTGGGACTGCATGATATCTATTTAGAGGTTTTTGCTTCTTTTTTTCCCCCCACAGCGCACCAGTAATCTGAAGTTAAACCTGCCTCTTAAGAGATTAAGTCCTGTTTTAGTACATCCATTCATTTTCTGCAAAATCAGATTTGACAAATCCAGACGTATTTTTGTATCTAGGGAAAAAAAGAAAGAAAGAATAAGCCGATTTGAGTTTCTCTAGAACTAAGAGTCACTTAACCGTATCAATATATTTTCCCATGACACACTGCACATGCACGTATAATGCAAAATGTTGCCTACTTCTGCTCCCAACCCGCATGCTGCTTGGAGGTATTTCCATCCCTCCTAATGGATGTATTGAGACATACTTTTATTTGTGGGAGGTTATTGCAGTTGTTAGGTGCATCCTTTCCAGGGACCTGAATGCAGCTACTTACATTCATTCCTCTGCTTGAAGATTGTTGAACTTAAGCCAAAAAGATGTCAACAGATCGAAGCCCCTTCATGTGATGTCCAATGTTTTTGAATTGATGAGCACAACACTTGATTTTTATGAAGTGTTACGCACAGACCTATCACAACAGGTAACCTTCAGGTAACATTAATAAGGAATGCCTGCTCCTAATTAACAATTTGGCCAGCCTTACAAAATAACACGTCAGCCACAGGTGCAAATTTCCGTCACCTCATTCTTTATTGCAAATACAGCATATTATATACCTGCAAGAGGGGAAATGTCTGTTCATCCTCGTTGACTCAGAAAACAAAATCGCATTGAACTCTCCCAAGAATCAAAACTTCCCTCGTTCACCCAGCATCATCTAGTAAAAAAAAAGAAAAAAAAGATAACATCCAAAAAAATACTTGACACTGCCACCAGCAAAAGTATATCGAAATTCGAAAAAGAAAGAAACACAAAAAAACCACAAACCTGTGATCTCAGCTGCAAGAAAAGTGTCACGTTTAAACGTCATTGGGCTTTAAAAATGAATCCCCCTTTTTTTTTTATAAAGAAAAGAGAAACAAAGTAAAACCAAAGGGGTTTGATCGGTGAGATTCACCGAGACGTCAAAATCACAAAACTCGAGGGCAACAAGCAACACTGCAAAATGCAAACCAAAGCATAGCAACAGCCAAAAGTCGACAGAAACAAAAAAATAAAAATGTTTCAAAACCCACCAATAAATGTTTGAAAAATTTCAATACAGACAAAACCTGCTTGGCTTCTCATCCTCGAAACAAAACTGCAAGCAAGTAAAGGCTTTCGCAAGACCGATAACGAACCCGTTTACCCTCTTTGGCACTCTCGATCAGAATAACTGCATGCTAAAAACTTGAAGCCTGGATGTGAAAAACGCTGAAAACCACCATGTCAATGCTCAATTCAAACACCAGCAAAAGGAGGAAAAAAAAAGGGAGGGCAATTCAAAAGACAAAAAATGCTTACAAAAAAGCCATTGGAAATGTACTCACCGAGTGGGAGTAAAATGTTGCAATAAAAATGTGAAATGGCTCAAAATACAGTATGGCGGTTCGAGCCCAAATGCTGTGCCTTTTCTCTAGCTCTCTGCCTCCAGTTCTGTCATGTGACTGATTCAGCCTCTACTTCCAGCAATGAGAGTCCAGTGTTGAACAGCTGATGCTGAATGCTCTCCTAACGGCTTTGCTCTCTCCAAAAGTAAAAAGAGGTAGTCCTTATCATCCCACAGTTATTACTGAGCTGGCTGTGTGTGTGTTTTTTTCTACTGCTTTTTCTTTCTTTCTCTTTCGTTTTAAAGATGCAGAGCTGACTCGGTGTCGGCGACACGGCTGGATCCCGGCATGCTGTCGGTCCATTCACTGGAATCGCGGGCTTGTTGTATGAAGCACGTTTATTTTCTCTCATGAGGCACGGAGACCCAGGGGTGTAGGCATTTCGCGGCGGGGGTTTGATCGGCACATATGTGTTTTGCACATTTAAACAGAACTGCATTATGATCGTTACAACACTCCAATGTGTCTAGTTGAAGCTTTAGGCGCAGAACATTCAGGAAACCTACACCTAAATATCATGCCAGCTCTGTCCGTGGCTGTGAAAATGTGCTGCCTTTAAAGCAGCCTTGTCCACATTGCTGAAACAGAACGTGGTTCACTACTCTCAAAAATGTCCATAGCCCTGTCCATGGTGCTGAAAGTTGTACTCTCAATTTACAACATCACTTTCTATAGCTGCCCCCCAAATAATGGATGTTTAGTGTGTAGACATCATGAACGTTTTATTTCTAAAGGATTGGATAAAAGCCGTCCAATAGGTCTGGGGTAAAACATCATTATGATAATCCAAAACTGTAAAAAGTAAGGAGCAGAGGCACAGCTAAACTTGTAATATCACCCAATCTTAGCTTTGTAACAAAGCCGAGAAGTTTTAAACCTTGGGGGAAAACGCTGCGCCATTACCTGCTGCTATTAATGTAGCTGAACCAGAGGAAATACACAACTCAAAGTCAAGCAAAGGTTTCACCATTCCCTAAAACTCTGAAATATGAAACTAAAAACAGTTAATAATAAGCTGCACTGTCACAGAGGCATAGCACTGAAACTGGGGAAATAAAGGAACAACAAAGAGCCTGATAGCACACAGTTTCCCAAATAGTTGTCTTATTCACCATTCCCTGCTTGCCACTAAGAGAATTCTGAAATAACTACAAGATTTTATAAAGTGTACAGTGACTAACAGATTTTTTATTTTGTCAGAAAAGGTGTTGTATACTTGCTTTCTTTGTATTGAAGAGTGGTTTCAGTGTATTATACAGAAGTACAGAAAAGTCCACAGTAAACATCCAAACGTCTCTGCAAGCTTTTCTGTTGAATAGTAAATGATTTGTTTGTGCTCTTAGTCTCAAGAATATGCAACTATAGTCAAGCTTTCAGAAGTAAGCCGAAATAACCTCTTTTATGTCCATTGCTGTAAAACTGCAGCTCCATTATACAATACAGCTCTGAGTTTTGATTGCCATCAGGTCACCCCATTGTCAAACAGTTTCTATTTTCTATCTTTACATTGCCTGACAGCAATGAGTTCTTCTATGGTGAAATGTAAATGACAGCACCAGGATAGTCCACAAAAGGGAATGGGCTTTAATAGCCTTTGATAATGTGCTGATACAAATGTCCATCACATTTGGCCACTATGTGGACTGGGGGAGAATTTGTATCTCAACCCATCATAAACTCGTGCAACATGCTTTTACTTTTCAAGCCTTGAAACATTTTCAAGACACACAAAGAATAATTTTTTATTCATTTGGTATTTATAAACATTAAGGCAAAACAATAAACCAAAAAATTAATTTATTTCATGCTGTTTGTTTCATCAGAAGCTGACAAATAAAAGGATATATTGGATACTTTGAAACTTTCCAAGAATCCTTTAGGTTTCAGAGGGTTTTTAGGATAAAAACTCTCCATTGTTTCCTTGATGTTACCTACCTTTCCTTGCCTCTCACCTGAAGTTTTGACACAAAATGAGAAATTACTAATTATCTTACATATTGTGCAAAAAAGTGAAATTTTCTTATAGTTTTTGTGGAAGCAGCTATGTTCTTTGTATATCTCATCTCTGCTCTTGTTGCTGAAACTAGAGGTCTATTTTGCTGAGGAATGTTTTTAACTGTGTGAAATGACTTGGAAACATCCAAGTGGCAGGCATGCTAGGAATTGGCTGAATTCTCTAAATGCTAAGAAAAGGAGTTTAACTGCATCCTTTATTATCTCCTTTGGCATTGGAAACACTCAACAATCCCTTCCATCACACTGTGTCTTGTATTCAATGCAAAACCCACTTACTTCCATCCATCCAGCACTAATTGTAAAATAAAAATAGATCTGAGAAACAGGAGAGTGAGTGTGAGCACTCTGATGATGTCTTTAATTCCTGAAACCTTTCCCTTGTCTTGTTGTGTTACCAGCGTTGAAACTGAATTCTTTATATCTCATTAATCTAATCTGATATATAATTTAGCCTTGATGAAACAACAGAATGAAAGTCTAGTAGGAAAAGTAATATTTGTGCCCACTTTCTACACTTTCACATTACAGCTTATAAAATAAAATTCCTCTTACTATTTTGCATTAACTGTGTGAAATCAAGAAAAACTATTTATAGAAAAAGGAAGTCATGTTTTGATTTACTATTTGTTCACATCATTGGTGTGAGAACTACATTAGACAACATGAGACCCTGTCTGTGGTGCTGAAACTAAGTAATCATAAGGGCTTTGCAGTTTTGGTGCCTGAAATTGGTCTGTTTTCAAACTGTATTGGTGGCCATCATTGACTGATGAATCAACATATTAACCCTTTAACTTTCACACTAAGAAAAAAGCAAGAGAGAGAAATGTTTCTTTGAATATTTTTTTTTCTTTTGAACAAGAAAAATATGAATACATGTTTTTTTTAGCAAATAGTTGAGATAAAAGTTAATAATAAAGTAATGATAGTGAAATGGTCAAAATTTGAAACAGCAACAGGATAACAAACATTTTCCTTTGGTAGAACATCCCTAAACCAACTAGTAGAGATGGTAGGTTTATTTCATCAATTCTTTATGTAGATTCATGATAAAGTGCCAAACAGATGACTACAGGCATGGGTCTTGATGTCATTTTGGTTTCATTGCAACTACTTTCTTTAAATACCAACCATGCCTCCTTCATGTGTTAAATAAACACACCTGAGAACTGTAGGGTATTGCTGATTGCACCGGACAGGAAAGTAATAATATGTTATTGATGCATTAGTGTCTGACTGCAGTTGTCAGACCAAAACTCAAAACAAGTGCATGTAGCACACAGTGTAGGAGACAACTGTCACCATTCATTCATCATAACTGTGGTTGGTGCACTGCTTGCACCTTAAGCACTGTCTAATTTAATTCACTTTTCAAATCACAT
>JAOXYM010000019.1:6898723-6922335 GCA_028567055.1 Leptatherina wallacei
TGGCAAATTTTTCATGGGCGCAACCCACATACCCAGCTGTGCTGCTCATCCCACAAATGCATGTTCCTTACATATGGAGCACCATTTAAAAGGGAAATAAACAGGCTTTCCAACAGTATGAAATTGATTGCCAAGAAGCATTGTTACACCAGAGAAATAATCTACCAAACACAAATTTCTGAACTTTTTGTTCAATGTTTTTTATATATATATATATATATATATATATATAATACTCAGATAGTTGTTTATTGGGATTTAGAAAAAAAATACAGTTCTTAAACGGAGATTAGGCTAGTAAATCTTACACCGGATCAGGTGACTTATTACAAATAGCACCATAAAACCCCAAAAGAAAGAAAAAGGTTTAATTGACATGAACAGTGTAATTATATTTTGATGTTAGATGGATGAAGCTCATTCAAAAAACAGTGTCATGTTGATGGAACTGCAATTTTCAATAGTAATTTTCAGATAACTTGAACCAAAATAAGGTTGTGTTGAAAAAAAAATCTTAGTCTCATTCTGCAAACATGTACACAGCTTAGTTACAGTTATTTTGTTCTACTGATGTTTTAGATGCATTTTGCAAAACACACGGCAAATTAATGAAGCATAGCCTTGCTCTACTTGGGGCAAGTCAGAAACTCAAGTATAACTCTGTGTTTTGAAAGACATTAATTTATCCATCCATTTTCTGTACCGCTTAATCCATGCAGGGTCGCGGGTGGGCTGGAGCCTATCCCAGCAATTAGCAGGCAAGAGGCAGGGTACACCCTGGACAGGTTGCCAGTCCACCACAGGGCCACACAGAGAGACAGACAACCACTCACACACACACTCACTCACAGGGTGAATTTAGAGTGACCAATTAACCTATCATGCATGTCTTTGGACAGTGGGAGGAAGCTGGAGTGGCCGGTGAGAACCCACGCATACACAGGGAGAACATGCAAACTCCACACAGAAAGGCCACTGTTTCAAACCCCTCCCCAGCTCGAACCAGCAACCCCCTCTGGCTCAAACTCTGCCCGGGACTTGAACCAGCGACCTTCTTGCTGTGAGGCTGCGGTGCTAACCACCACACCACTGTGCAGACATTAACTTAATAAAGGCCAAAGATGGGTACAAACATCTCAATGACAAAGGGAGATATTATGTAATCATGAGTCATTTACTGGACAATACCATGTTAACTGGAATATAAGTGAAATTTCATATATGCAACTCTACAATCATTGTATTGTCTTATTTGGAATAAAGGAAGGGTAGCTGATGGTAGCAACTTAAACCAATGTTAGTCTGACTGATGTGTTAGCTATTTGGCTGCAGCTGAGTACAAATATATGATACAAGATCATACACTGTAGAAATGCTACCCAAGGTATTTTATTACTGGCTAATCATCTGCTTCTCTTTCACATTTCTCCAGTACAAAACAAACTCAATGCAGTGCTATGACCTGACATGATAAAAACAGGATCAGTATCTGAAACAAACAACTTGAAAGTAAGCATCTTTTCTGTCCTAAAATAACCGCAGACGACTCATTTTATTCTTTGGTTGTATCCATTTTTTGTCAGCATAAATGTGACTTCATTGGAACAATTTGAACATGTAGCAGTGAGTCAGAGTAATTCTCCAGAGACGGTGGAAGAATAATTACCACTTCTATTCTGGGGTGAACAGCAAAGCGGTCGTTCAGGAATCCTCAAGTGGCTCAGCAGCGCTGAGAGCCAATATGCTCAAGCTTTTAAAGCAATAAGGCAGCAATTGATTTGCATGATCCACTTATGATGCTCAAACTCACTGTATCCTGAGACACACGTCAGTTTGGAACTTGAGAATCAGAGCTTTGATTTCTCTGAGGTCTTTTTAAGAATATTTTTTGATACAATGAAAAAGAAAATATTACTTTTAATTAAATCAATCATTTCAATGTTAACAGGCAATCCAGTTGAGATCCATCCAAGACTATCCCTAACGTACATATTCTTTGAATACAGATTGATTAGATTGATTTTGTGTCAACACTGTCTCACAGGCCCGTTTCCACGAATAGAACATTTTCATCACATTGATTAGGCAGATGGATATTTATTCCAAGGCCTCACATTTTATGATTGTCCCAGACAGTTGTCCTATGTGAATAAATTAATCTGATCAAAGTTGTATCTTGTGGCGATATTGGAAAAGCTCATACATCAGCCACAGATTCACATTCTCCTTGGGGAGGGGAAGTACCCATTAGTCAAGAAAATTATTTGATCTGTTCTGTCAATGACAGCCCTGTGAACAAGCTTATTGCATCACCGAGCACCATGAGAGGCATTAGCCTCATTCACATCCTATTTCGATAAAGCTTTCAAGTTTACTTTGTTGGCAAAAAATAGCAGATCTTGTAGCCTTGTGGAACTTTTTTTTTTTTTTGTATCTCTGTGATATGTTGGATCAATTGGATGTGGCACATACAAATGGACTGAGAAGACTCAGCACGAGACAAGCACAGGCTGGTATTTCATTTAAACCTTGGCTTTAAATCTAACCTTAGATCACTAGTGTAATTCAGCCAGCAGCCCACACAGTTGGTTTATACTGGTGAGACTCTGATGTGTCCCCTGTTAAACTTGCTATTACAACTATGTCCTGTGTATTATTTTCAAATTAAAAAAAATATTCTTTTCACTGAAGAATGTTTGAAAAAAACAACAACTTGATGTATAGCACAAAAAGCAAGAGTGGTCTTTAAACTTATCAGAGCACCAGCAGTAATCAGAGCTGGTTAATTTTTCTGCCTGAAAAGGTAATTATAAATGCTGGTAGAAGATGATGCAAAAAGCGGATCCGTTATTTTCCATCCATCATATGAATGCTTGATATCTTATTTTACCAATGTTATTTATCCTTGAAGCAGTTAGCTTCATTTAGGGGTCAACCGGGTGGCCCACTTTCTATATAAAGCATTTGCCAGGGGGTGTAGGTCTATGGAGAAATAATTTTTTTATGGAATTATAGTACATCCATCACAGTGAGCCATTATAGTAAAATTTCTAAACACCTGTTTAGCTCTTCTCACAGACTCAACAAATCACCTTACCTTAGCCTTTGAGTTAAATAAATTAATTACTGAGCAAATGGAAGTCTAAGCATGGCAGGAGTGGACACTGAGCATCTGTGACTTAAATGTTGGCGGATCATTGATGCAATGAAATTTGGATCTACCAATTTGCTCACATTTGAGTCTGGTGCACACATGGTCCAGCTTAAACCACTATAAGGGCAAAAATATTTAGCATATTTTTTTCAGTTGAGGTTGCACTTGAAAAACTAATTAATTCAATCTGCACAACAAAATGATTAAGTAAAAAAAAAAGCATTTTTTTATTAAGAAAGGAAAAAATGAAGGTAAAAGTCACTGAAGGCTAATATAAGGCTCATTTCAACCATTCATTATAGGAAGTTAGACATATGGGTAAATATTTTAGCAGTTTTTATTTGATCAAACCTGGAAAAGATGCATTCTTTATGTCAGGGGGTCTCAAACCCTTCAGCCTATGAGCAACAAACTAACAGTGACAGCCTCTCCGCCTCACTACTGCTGGTTGAAGATATTACAAACTTTGCTCCTTTTTATACAGTCATTGTTGATCAGCCAATAAAATAAAAACACAGTATAAATACAAACAGTTTAATCATTTACAAAGCTTTATTAATCAATTCATGATGATCATATCACTCCCTTGTCTGGTGACCAAATTAGGGTTCTGACCCGCAATTTGGGAACCATGGCAATTTCCGAACATTTCTCAATGGAATCGGACAATCCAAATACGTCCTGTTATCATTAGCCTCGCTATGGCACTGGTTCTATGCCCACCTGTTCTTTTGGACTCATTCTGCCTGCTTTTTTTCAGCCTGTTGCCCTCCTCATCTCTGCGTCGCTGCAGTGTTTGTAAGTTGTAATGCTTTACAGGTGACTTTTTCCCTTAGTTGTGAATTCCCCACTTGTACACAAATCACTGTCATTCATGTGTCACATCACTGCTCAGATGTAGGATACTGACCTTCTCACCAGGACACAGGCAAACAGTGAAGGACAAGAAGCTAGTGGAGTACTAACACAGCCCAGATTCTTCAGGGCTCCAAGTCAGTGGAGAATGCTTCTGTGATAAAACCACACATGATTTACTGTTCACAATAAATGTGCTTTCAGTGATATTGCAGAGCCCAAAGGAATTGGGCGCTGCACATATTCCAAATTAATTTTCTGTCAAGAAAAAAGAAATCACTTCACCTCATGATGGTTTGACCTATGATAAAGATCAAGGTGGTGTGTGCAGGTGATGGGAGGCATATATCAAAGCATTTGTACGTTCACTAATTTCATGCTCACTGCAGGTGCAAGAGGCTTATTGTTATACTATACAATCTGTAGAAAGAATTGATTAAAACACCAAATCTTTTGTAGGAGTTTTAATTCTATTCTAGACATTAGATTGATTAAATATTAAGCACTCATTCATATTTAACTGTTTTAGATCCATGCTTATGAACAGACTATTAAATTATCATAAAATTTTAAACCCTATACGACAAAGTTAATGCAATATGTTCATGTTTTCTTCTGTGCATATGGAACAGAAGCTACAAGTAGAATTTAGCAGAAAGAATACTATAATAACTAATGACATGTGCAATTTAAATATAAAAACATGGATTTACTATCAGCACCTTTGGGCACTCAACTTTATTGTCTAATCCCCATATTTCACTGCAGCTCTGTAGCTCCGAAAGTTTATTAAGTGTGGTGCAGCGTGAACCCAGCTGAACTTGTGGCAGTCACCCATCAAAGCATCTCCTCTCGTCACATATTACATCTCTCACTTCTCCCTCCTGCAGGCTGGTCAGAGATTATCACCGCATGCAAAGGGCTGCAGAACAGAAACCAGCCCAGCAGGAAAATGACGGTTGATCCGAGCTGGAGTGGTTGCTGATGATACTGCCGCCTGCTACATTTATATAAGTATTTTGCATGGATTAACAGCCCCTGTGACTAACAGCCAGTCAAGACTCTGGAGAAAAAGCTATCCTTGTCTCTCCTCTTTCTTTAATCTCATCCATAGATGGACATATTTCAGCCTCTGCAGGATGGAGATTTGGGCCAGTGGGAAGCCAGTGTTTTTTTTCCTCATTGAGAACATGACTAAGAATAATAGCAGGCAGTGATGCGCTGCGGCTGTCTGCACTTTTGTGCACAACAACATTGATTAGATTACTTCCCTGACTAATGGCTACTTCCCCTCCCTTAGAGGAGAAAGTGAATCTCAATCTGATAGCCAGTCTTCCATTCAGTCCTCGCACTGTCTACCATTTCTTTAACCAGAATGCACCTGTGTTGTCTCAGCTGACACTGAGAGGTAGAAATCATTCAAATTTGGTTGATATCATCATTTTTGGGGAGACAAAATAAGTGAATACATGGAACAATGTCCAGGTGCTGGAAGAGAGCAGTGGCTTAATCAGTGCTCCTGAGGCTTAAGCAAACATTTAGAGCTGCTTACGCTTTACATAATGGTTTTAAATGTTCAGATTATATCAGTATTCCCTGCAGAGATTAGAATTTCAGTCTCCTCTCATTGTAACCTTTCTGTTATATTCAAGTTTCTGTTTATCCTGACTGTATTCCCACTGGAACGGACTAATACTTAGCACTTCCATTACAGCTACTTGTATTTCTGAAATACATGTCTAGTGAATTTTCAAACCCTGAAAATCCAAAGTGACAGAAATAGATGAAAGAAGCTGAAAACAAATTAGACGGAAACCTTAAACTGGTTTATGAATTTTACAAACCAACACAAGTTTAGTCAGATAGTTGGTTATGTAGCTCTGTTAGTGCCTAGATACAAACACTGGCATGCTAACATACAGATTTGCATACATGCTAATACATGTAAAATGTTTGACAACTTCGTTTAGCATGATTGAGTCAAATGCAATCAAATTATTTCTGAGGTTGATTTGAGTTTCAACAGTGTTGCAGTAGACAAATTCTTGCTGTGAGACCATGAATGAACCATGTTTCAAAGCAGTAAAAGCTGTTGACACACTTCAGTGTTGCAGAAAAATGAGAGTTTATCCATTTATTCCATAAAGACTGCACAGTCCCAAAAATTCTTTATGAAGATTCCAGCTAATACTGTGGGGAGATAGGGATCATTTTGCTATTTGAGCTTCTACCATAAATAATGGCCACAATCATTGGCAGAAAAACTGCAATTTCTTGGTGGAGGTCTGCGCTCTCTGGATGCTTCTAGTTATGATTTTGTATACTTATAACAATGACAATAACATGTGAATATGATCTTTAAAGGCATTGTTGTTCCAGCATTAAATTCTTCCACTGCAACTTTCAGATGTTCTTTGGCAGCTTTTACTTCCTCTACTGACTTCCACTTCATTGTCTACTATTTTCATTTAGTTAAACAGGGGCAATATGATTTCACATTCCATTACAGAAGATTCAATTATGTGCCAAAGCCTCTAATATGACCCTTTTACGATGACATTACAGCTAATACAGCACATAAACAAATAAGTAGTTTTCAGAACATAAAGTCTATACTGGACATGGAAAATAAAATATAAACCCCTCTTGCGCACGGTAACTCTAACCCATGCATTTTAGTAGTACAGTATCAGATTTCTTGCATATGAATTCTATCATTTGACACTCTTATAGACAGCTTTAATCTGATATTATCAAAGTTATTTGATTTTATGTTCAGCCTCCTGTAGTCATCAGGAAGACAGACTGAGCAGCTCTGAGCTAAGCTAGCTTCTATATTATCACCTCTTACCACTCTTTTAAACTCTTCTTTGTTCTTACTGGTATTTTTATCTTTCTATTGACACCACTAGATAGAAAACTTCTCATTTTTATAAACCTGCTCTCTCCCGTTTGTTTACATCAGGAGCTCCGCTACTCGCGGTGTACTGCCCTCATTTAGCGTCACTGCTAAATTAGACAGCCAGCTAACATACAAGTCCTTCAATAATTGTATACGTTTTGCCTAATTGCTTTTTATTGAACGTCTTGATATATTGTAAACTGAAAGTACAGAAATTGTCCTGACACAAGATACTCAGCGGTTGGACTAAAATCACCAAGGTAGACACCACATGGTAAAAGTTTTATAAGACTATATTCGAACACATCACATTAACTTGACCTTTGCCTAATGCTCATACTGAGCAAAACTTGAATGTGTCGAAAAACAATTCATTACAGCCACGTAACTGCGTGAATGCTTCTACTGAACTGGAGCACTGACTTCATGTCGTTGTGGCAGGTTAGTTCAGTTTATCAGTAGACATTTGGATTCAGTGTCTCTTCCTCTAGTTTTCAGTCTTCACCAGACCTGTGCCATTAAATCATCTGTCTTCTTGTTCCAGTCACACCATCCCAAATGTGAAACACAGCCCACTGTTGGCCTCCTAATGAGTAACGTTCAGTTAGTAGTAGGAATCGTTGCTCTACAATGAACTGGCAACTTGTCCAGAGTGTGCCCCACCTCTCACCCGATGACAGCAAAATGTAGGCTCCAGCCTCCGCGACCCATCTAAGGTTAGTGGTTACACTTGTCACTGCTCTGTCTTGATTCAATGCTGGTCGGCCTTTGGAGGCCCCCTTCTGGCATGAGGCCCCAAGCATTTGCTTGGTTTGCCTGTTGGCAAGTGGCGCCTCTGTTAATTATTTAAGAACAACAACCCTAATTCAAAATGGAAAAACCAAGAGAGTATCACATTCATTTGTCTTTATCCTCCAATAATCACAGATGTAACTTTGTATGACAGTTCATGTAGATCTGGACTAAAGCAGTGGGCTCATTAACTGGTTTCCACTTCCATCCATCGAGTCAAACTCCAAGGGCAGCTAAAATTTTACAGACCTCAAGGGATCATGTGGTTTTGGCCATAACTCTTAATCGTCTGGAACAACTTTGAAGCCATGTGCTGTCTGATAGTCAACAGCATTTGGTAATTACAAGGGATTATGAATCCTAATTGCTACACAAAAAGCCTGTTAGGACATTAAGTCCTCGTCCAGGAATGTGTTTCCCCTTGATAGATTACTTCCTATTTGTCTATCCCATCCTGTAAACCCAACTGTCGCTCTCTAACAGCTCACAAACAAAAATATGAATATAAGTGTTTGCACACACACAAAATATTTGTCCAAACACAAATGGGTCAGCTAAGCTACAGATGGAGGGCTCTCTTTTTCACAGTGATGCAGTTTTAATCAGAAAACAAGTTATCATGCATGACGTGTGATGGCAGGATGATTCATTGATCTACATTTGATCAGGATCAAGGTGCAGTTTGGACTTGAATCATTGCTCATAATTGCTCATTTTGGGGTTTTCATTTTCACTTTATTATGAATTTGTTCTGTCTCAGTTCAAATGTATTATCAACAACAGCCTGTTGGGATAGTGGTCAGAGGATGTTGGTTTGGCTGTAAAGTACCCTGTGAAAATAAACCAATATACTGAATGTGAGTCTATCTGGCCACCATCTGCCACAGTGCACATTAGCTAGCTGTGTGCGTCTGTGACTGTGTGTCCATGAATGCAAGTTTGATGTTTGCTCAGTTAATCGATAGTGGTGATGCTCTACTCAGATGACTGTAGTTCAGGCATCCCTATCTCTTCACCTTGATCAGATTAACATTGAACACCATCTATGTATACGCTGGCCTTCTGGCCAGGATTTGAAGCTTTGAGATGCTTGAATCATTGCTACAGAAGGAAAACAAAAACACTGCCTGAAAATTGCTGTTCTGTTGGGATTTTAGTCCAAAATAACACCAGATTTAGTGGATAAGGAAGCAATTACAGCAGCTTTTTAAACATTCAATTTGTGTTTTCTGTAAGTCAAACAAACACACATGGTCACATCTCTCCAAAATGCAGGTGCATAATATCTCACAGAAACTTAATCTTGACTCAAGAAATGCAGAAGTAAGCAGGAGATTATATTCAAACTGGCAAACAGCTGAATGCAAACATTAGCTGCAATCATAAAAGCCATTTCTTGGATGACTTCTATCAGCAAGAAACAATCGTACACAGTGTGGAGGCATCGGCATGAAACATTCCACAACATTTCCAGCGGGTAAGAGAAAACACTTTGCTCCTCCACATTTGGAATTGTTTCATAATTCTATCCCTGCCTCCTCATCCATGTAATACCATTCTCTCATAATCAGTTGAGGATTTAATTTCACAGAAAGGATTCAAAACAAATGGCTCCAGCTGCTGTTTGCCATTCACCACATTCATCCATCTCCTTCTTATTGAAAATCACTCTGCAAGTCGTCCCTGTTTTCCAGAAATCCATTTAATTTACTCAACTGGTTCCTAGGAGCTTTTTTTTTTACCTTGATTCTCTGACAGCCCCAGAAACCAAGTGTTCATTCTAAGAAGAAACAATATCAAATCAAACAAAGCTCAGCTGGTCTCAGCCTCTTTACCAGGAATGAGAGCCTATCAACATGGGAACAAGAGTAAACACAAGTTGATTCAAATGAAAAATAAAGTCTGTGCATAATCACCGAGTTATCACACTGTACCGCTCACAGAAGTGGAAACATGGCTGTGTACTGTTTTTTATTTGTCATTGGCTCTTGGAAAATCATCTGATTCCTTGCTATTGTGTGTGAGATGAATTTTATGTCTTTCTTTAGCAAACAGCATCATTCATTCACAGCAATGGATCGCACTAAGGTTAAATTAAAGCTCTGTATGTCTGCTTTTAAATCACTGATGTAGCTTGTGAACTCACCGGGACTCTTAAAGGAAGTTTGTCATTCTTTGTTCAGTTTTACATTCACATCTGCCATCAGATGAACATGAGACATTGAACTACATGACTGTAATACATTTTCTCAAAAAGTTCATTTTTCATAGATAAGAAGCTCCTCATTGCTAATCACGCAACAAGAGTTGGCAATGACTTTTCTTGCTCTTTCACATTAATTATGGATTCTGTGGTAATTTCCATTAATTACAGAAATGCCTGCAGTTAATCATCATTATTCTCTTTGGGTATTTGGATTATTTTCAGAGGTCAGGGAACTTGTGCATGTTGATAAGAAATCATCACAGGGATCTTTCCAATGCTGTCAACATGAATAGAAAGCAGCTTTTGGAGCAGAAAGATAGAGTGGCCTGTTGCAATTGAGATGACTATTAATTTGGCCTCTCTTTGCTGAAGTCTGGGTGTTTATGAATGGGTCTGTCAGTGCTGGTTTATTACAGTTTTTGCCAATATTTCTTTACAGAGACTTCTCAAATGAATTGAGAATAAAATAATAAATTGAGAATAAAAACTAGGGTAATTTTTGGCCTATGTTTCTAACACATGTGATATCCAATGGAAATAAATGTACAAGTTATGACGGAATCTCTCTAATCTTGGGGAAGAATTAAATTAATGTTAATATTGAAATGAATATTCTTTTTAGGTCTACATGTAATAATAATAGCATTAATTTGTCAGCATTGTGTGTTCATTCATTTATTACAATAAACTTCCCAAACATATTTCTTCATTATTTGAAATCATTTTGCATTGATTCCTTCTGCGGCCATCCTTGCATGGAGGAACTGCACTCTGAATATTGGATACGTGGCCACCCATTCCAATCATTTGTGGTGTGTTATTTAATAGGTCAGTAGCAAGTTTGCTACCTTAAAAAACTTTATTGAAAACAGTTTTACTGGTGAAGCTGCTGTGGTCGCTACTGTCTTAAGGTAGGCTGATAGACACAACTACCCTTCGTGTCATTTAACATTGCTGTGTTTTATGATTCTGATGATGATGTGATCTTGTTCCTGAACTGAGACGCAGGCGATCCATTCTGTTTCAGTGAGACTGAATCACTTCAGGGGCTGTTGTTTCAGCACCGTGGACAGCAGAATGGTTTGTTATTTAGCGTGGGCCTCCTGAGCGTTGACCACTTCATTTACTTTTTTTTAGCGCTGCTGAAATAACTTTCCAATGAATAAAGACATAAAAAATTATCATCAGGTTCTAATCAGGGTTTTAAACAGGGTTAACAACCTGATGAACAACACATAATGGACAACAATGTGAAAAAAAATTGAAATAATAGAAAAAAAAAAAAACTGCAGAAGCATTTAGAGTTTATACAAACAAGAACAAAAATGGCTTGCATCAATATGCTTCAACCATACAACAGAGCACTCTGGCAATCTCCCCCTATTGTTGCACTAATCCATGGCTCAGTCTGTGGATGCAGATTCATTCCACTTTCCCACTAATTAGCATATTTGATTATGCAAAGATATTCTCTTGATTTGTTGGGCTTCCTGAGAGTCTTTAATAATTTCCACCAATGAGGATTACTCTGATCAGAATTAAGTGGTAAATGGTTAAGTGCTGCATATGGAAATCACAGCCCATCTTGTTTAGATGCAATTCTTTTTGTTTAGAATGAATAGCGCTGAATTAGCATGAAAGGTCACATCCACACCGGGTTGAGGATTTGGCACTCTGAGCTGCATGGTGATTGCTGCTTTACATAAATCATGTAGCCCTTCAAACTGTGTTGAGACAAAACAATGCTCTCGTCTAAATGATTTCCTCAGTAAACAAGGTTTCCTCACAATTTAGGGATATGCATTGCAAAGATTTGTCTGTCAGTCTCTTGAGGGCTCAAACTGACATCCTAATGCTAATTAGACTTTTTTTCTGCAGTTTTGACAAATAGTTGTGCTGCAAAGTTCTATTTTCATGGCCCATAAAGTGGGAGCTGAATACAAAAATAGAACCTCTGAGATTAAATATTTTGATCTTTCAGAAAACCTCCCAAAAAATGCAGAAAATGAAATCCATCTCTCAAGATACTCTTGCAGTCTCTTGAGGTCATTGATGCATGCTGGTATTTAATCAAAGGTTAATGGAGTCCAGTGAAGCTGAGGCAGATTAGAAGAGAAAATGCATCTCCACTCAGATCTTTATAAAAAATCAATTTAGGAGACCATTTTCTTTAATGTAAGTGAAAAATACTTGACTGTATTATTTGTAAGAAAGAAGTGGCATCACTTGAAGCATTCTCTCAAAACTTCTATACTTTATTAGTAGGATTACTAATGTATTTAAAAATTCTCATCATGCATTACCTGTGGTTCACATTTTTTACTTTTCTTAGGCAAACAAAACCAGTGTCTCTCTTTTTACATAGTAAAATAACATAATTACATAGAACTTATCTCTAGCAGAAACATGGGTTTTGTTTTTTTAGAAGTTGGTTGTACATAATTCCTTAAACTCATTTGTTTATGTGAGGTTCAGCCAGTTGTTGAAGTAATCCCCCAGCAGGCCAGAGAGTCTCATCTCCCATTACACATTGTATTGAACAGCCTGTGGGGAAGAAATAGAGACATCCTTTTGTGCTTTGAACGTGTCTTTGTGGTTTATTGGGAAATGGCACAATGCAGAACTATCTCATGTTGTGTAAGAACTGTTCTCTATTGTTTTCATCAGTCAGTAGGCTGTAATCTGTGTTTCTCTATTCAGGACTGGGAAGTTGGAAATGATAAGGCAGCTGTATGCAAAAGAAAGAAAAATGATGGAAAGATAGGAGCAAACAGGTGGAAATTAAACCTGACAAATGCTCCCAGGAAGAAATTAAAAGAGAAGCATAACAAAAACTGAGAGGATATAGAAGCAGCTGTGTTTCGTTCTTTAATATTGTCTTACCAATATCTGACGAGTGAGGAAGTAAGTACACCCTCTTTCGGTTCTAAGGTTTTATATATTAGAAGAACATAAAACAATCAGTACCTCACTACATCTCAAAAATGTGTTGGATTCTCTGATAAACAACACATGATATAATATTATCAATATTTATTACACTGAAATGTATCATCAGAGTGTAGAAAAATGAAGTACACCACATGATTTAGTAGCTTCAAGAACCATATTTAGAAACAATAACTTGAATTTGTCACTTTGTGTGACGTTATCAGTCTCTCACATGGTAGTGGAGGAATATTCATCCCACTTTTCCTTACAGCTGACTTCTGTTATTGAGGTTTCCATCATTCATTTATGCACACTTCTCTCAAGGTCCACGCCATTTCAATAAGGTTAAAGTCTGTTATTTGACTGAACCATTACAAAAGCTTGATTCTTTTCTTTTTTCCAGACATTCTGTTGTAAATCTGCTGCTGTGGTTGGGATTGTTGTCCTGTTGAATGACCCAGTTTCAGCCAAGCTTTACCTGACAAGCTGGATGGCTGTGTTTAGATGCAGCTTTCGTCTACTTCCTTTGACATAACGGTGTCATGAACTGTGGTCAAATGTGCCAATTCTCAATCAACCTAATTGAATTTGCTTACTAAGCACTTCTATTTGAGATCAACATCTTTTCTGTACAAGAAATCTAACAACCTGAAATCCTACAAGTCAAGACAGGAATGGGGGTGCACACTGCGACGACGAGTGTGTGGTTTCTTTGCACTATGATCGAAAGACGTATCAGTATGAATTCTATAGAAATAAGAAATTTAGCACAAGTGGTTGTAGACTACCCAGCAAGTATAGTACTTTCTGGATACATAGTAAGTTTATTTCACAATGACATTTCACCCTTGTAACAACCTGGACATGTTTAAGGAGGATGCATGATACTAAATTTAGGCTAACATAGTTCTGCAACCTTAATATGACAGATTCTACTTTGTTGAATGGATGGTTGTTTCTTTAATCCAAAATGGCAGCAGCTTCATAAGTGTCAAAAGTGTAGATATTTTGACAGGTAATAGAAACATAACTTAATTTGGCTTTGTGGCTTGCAGATCTGTCCTAATATGTAGCTGCGTATAATGTGGAGTAATGGGCAGGGACAGGAGATAAAGCAGTGATAAAATTGCAACCTTGTCCCTCCTGATAAAAATACAGAAACTAAATTGGAACTGATGCTGAAGGTGACAAAGAGAAAGTACTTGCTGAGCATTTTGCAAATGATAAGAGTGGATTATGAGTGCAGCAAAAAACGACTGTTATGTAAAGCAAGCTCATTTAGGCATAAAAAGTGAAATGTCCTGTGCATCTGTAATGTCTCTTCCCCATTCATACAGGGTAATATGGAACAGGTCCAGACTTGAGAGGAGCTTTGTGTTTTAAAAACTGTGAATATAGTTACTGTGCCAGTCGTGGGTGGTGCAGAATGACAGTGTTTTGGCTGTTGCCTTGTGATATAAAATACATTCAATTATTGTAAATGTATTGTCTGCAGCAGGTTTGAATTAAATGGATCTGGACTGTTTGAAAAAAAAAGTGTTTTAGGATGAATCAGTAGCTTTCTTTCTCTCAGACCACACAAGATTTCATCTTGCTGAATAAGCATTATGAACATTTTGCTAATTTAGGTAATGGATGTAGAGAGCAAAAAAGCCTCTGTTTACAGCACACTGTGTGAGAAAGGTCAATAAAAAAACTTTGGCCTATATTCTATTACAGGAAAACGTCTGTTTATTCAGCTATTTTATGCAATTAGTCTTAAAATGCACAAATTCTGGCATAAGCATATTTGACCTTTTCTCCATTTGCTTGTGTTCCTCAATCAAATCTTTTACAGAAACCATGACCAACTCAGATTTAAATCTGAGTTTCCATCTTCAACTTGCACATTTAATTTAACCAAAACCACAGTTCAGATCCTGTGAAATAGTTCTTATCTGACTCCTGTCTTCATGAGATTATACTAGTTTATTAATACAAAGTGCAACGATACTACAACAGTTAGTGCAGATATTCCACATCGAACAGGATGAGTTGACTACAGAACTGCACTTAGGCTTATTTCAGTTTGCCTGGGGGGGGGGGGGTATTGGGGGGCTACATTTACCATTACCCTGAGGTTCAAAACACAACAAACACAAAAAACCTTCATGACAAAGGCTGAAAATGTTTCTTTAAATGTTCAATTGAAACAATGATTTCAGAATGTAGTGCTTATACTGAATGAATCTTGCAGCTGCATTTGGATAATTGTTTGAAACTCAAGACTACTGAGAAAGTATCCCATGCAATTTCCCACAGCTGGAGCCTTTGTCTGTGCTCACCAGACTAATGGTGCGTATCAGTTTTCTCAGTATTCCGATTAAGTGACGTCATTACCAGTTTGTTGGCATTCCAGTTGCACCAACTCGGAAAAAATGGACACCTCCAAAACAGCCACTTCATGAGCGTTTACAAATACTGTATAAAACTAGAAAATCACAGACCCATTGCAAAACCATGCTCTATGAGAAATCCAGCTAATTTTAGTGATAATTAAACAATAAACCACACATATTGATGTGATTTTTCACAAGCAAGCCCACCGTAACAATAAAATTATCTATAACAACCCGCTGCTGTTTACACTAGAAACTAAACAGACACAAAATGTATTCTAAAGATTTTTAAGAAAGACAACAATAGACTACAAGTGGTACAGGGCGCAGCGATTCCCAGATTGCTCCGTCATTTCTGGCAAGATTACCTCGGAATTCCGAGTTCTGAGGACAACTTGAACGCATTATTATACAGCTCAAAAACCTCAGACTGAGTGATCAGAGCAGTGATCAGCTCAGCATTTGAGTTGGCGGGTTTTACTACATTTATTTATCAACTCATGCCTGTTTATAGGGATTAATAACATGTTTGATTACAATAAGGCATAATAGTTTAGTTGACACATCTTTTGAGTCTGTATGATTTTTTAGCATGGCAAAATCTGTAGACACTAACCGAAGCAGAGTAGGTGTTCATAAGTCTGTCTATGGACAAATTTTGTTACAACAATGCAAAAGACTGTTATAAAACTATCTAGATAATTCAAAATGAAGGTGACTTTGAAGATGGATGTGGACTGATGGTGGTGTGAGTCCATTGTCTAGTTTGATTTATTGCAAATCTAAATTGAACATACACATCAATAAGCATCTGATGTCATCCCTTTATATGGCTGTAATTGCAACGTAACATTTCCCGTAAGTGTTTATCAGTCTTACATCCTTTTTTGAAAATATTTTTTAACATATTTTTGTCTAATTTGTCTAATTGGGTTTAAATGATCCACTCTGAAGGCTTCTGTGAAAATCTGAATCCTGAACTGCATGTGTGTGGAATCTGGGAGGAAAGTAGAGCAGCAGACTTTCATGGAGGGCATGTGATCCCCTCACAAAAACTGCAGCGACAAGCTGTCCTTCGTGATACAAGGTGACAGTCCACCCACTCAGCCAGTGATGCCACATAGATCTGGGTTACAGTGAGCCACTCACTCACCCACTTTGTCCTCAGTGGGTTCATTCATCATTCTTTTAATATTCAACTGGGACTGCAGTGTTCATTTTTACTGTGGTCGATGACACATGGAGAGACACATTACTGCTTTTGTAGCTCAAGTTATTGGAAAAGAAATGTGTGTATAATTAGAATTGATTAGTTTAAGTGTCTCAAACTCTTGAAGAAAAAGAATTTTTCTGTGATGCATGATGTAAAAAAAAAAGGCTATGAGAATCAGAGGAATCACTTTTATACTCTAGAATGATGTTCACATACATATTGCAGATCCCAAGTCAAAATGAAGCTAAAGCTAAATATTTTTTTCAAAAGCCTTGGCCATCTTGGAAAGTCTGTGACTTATTATTGTGAATTATTAATAAAGCAGAAAAAAATATTTAAAAGAAAAAAGGCCCAAAGAAGAGAGTACAGGCCCACAACTTCAAAATATAAGGAAATGATATGGACGCTTGGGAGAAGGAGGGTGTGATGAAAGTAAGAGGAGGTAAAAAGAAAGGGCTACTGGAGCAGTAGCGATCCTGACTGTACGATTCCTCTCTGATCACAAGAACTGTGCTCAGATCAGATGCTGAAGCAGCGCATATGAAGCAGCACACTTTCACCATGGGAATAAATTTCCCCAAACCAGCACAAGATGGAGGAAAACAGAGGAAGACAGATACAGAGATTTGGAGTTGGAGAGGTAGAAAGATTATTCATTCCCTCCCCTACTGGTTCCTGAATCTACATCGGGGAGAAAATTTGATGAATCTCAGGGATTATTGAAGATGAGAAAGAATGGAGAAAAGAACAGCAAGAAAGAAAGGACCACTGACAAGTTACTGTCTTATTCAACTAAAGCTTTTGTGTTCTTCTGTGAAGCTCATAAGATGTTAATAATGAGAGCTGCACAATACTTGAAAAAAATTGTGCCTTTCTTTTTGCAAGAAATATGTGGGATTATTTGTAAGAAATTATTCAGAAAGACTTTTTCAATAATTGAGATTAATTTAGAAGGGGAAAAATGAAGAAGAATTAAAAAAAAGAAATATGTATAAAACTTTGAACTGAAACATGATCTTTCATCAAAGGCGCAAGAGTAAATGTGGTGAGATCAGGACCCAGTTTGAGTGGCAAATATTCTCTGGAATTTGCCACTCGGACTGGGTCCTGATCTCACCACATCTACCTTAAATCAAGGTTCAGGGAGAATGGGTGGTGGTGGGAGCTAGGTATGAGAAACCCAACAGAAACAGGGAAGAATAAACTGCTTACAGGTAAGTAACACACAATAATATGCTGGCTGGAAAAGACACTGACCGTGCAGGTAAGTCTACAGTCTAGTGGAGTGGAAGCCAAAGGTTCACAGTGAAGGTGATTGTAGACAGAAGACAGCTGGAGCCAGACGCTCTCACACTAGGAGCCACTTCTGTAATTAAGCAGAGGAAGTGGAAGGGGAACTGGAGCCAGGGAATGTGACACAAGATACCCATTTACAGTGAAATATTGGCCCTCAGTGCTTCTCTTTCTATAGCCAAATGATATATTTCTGATTTAAATGCCACTGGATCTGTCTAAAATTTCATTTAGTGTCAGAACCAAGTTTAATAGTAAAGCTTAGTTATGGTTCTTTGTTAGATTGATGGATCTGAACTGTGTAATCGTGCATCTACATAAGCATGTAATTAAATTAAGTCGTGGTTGGCAACAGGGTAATCATGGCATTGCTTCAAACAATGAGAACTGATAGAATAAGCTGTTTTTGATGGAACTCGAATTCTATGACTGTGCCGGAAACAAATAAATGTTATACAACTACCATGTTTGCTGAAAGAAAAAATTAGAGGGGGTGTTGTATATGACCACTGACAGGCTGAATACACACATGGACTGGTTGGGCTTTGAAAACAAGAAAACAGCACATAGCTGCAGGCAGAATACATGTTGTGTTCTATCTATCAGCCAACAAGCCACAATTACAACCTGTTGCATTTTACATTATCATTATTGCATGTGTGTGTGCATGTGTGTGCGTGCATGCGTGTGTGTGTGTGTGTGCGTGCTCGGGCGGGGGGGGGGTTGTATAATTCCAGTCAGTAAAAGTCAATGATTGGTATGGCCATCTTTATTCTTCAACTCTCTTAGAAAAGCTGTCTTGAAGTCTGCAGGAATAGTGGGTAACCCTTTACACTGGCTCGCTGTTCATCAACGGATAGACTTTAAAGTTCTGTTGCTGGTCTTTAAAGGGACAGTGTGTAACTAATTTGGCTTTTAATTTGGCTATATTTGCAAAAATCAAGTATCACTTTCATGCTGCCTTCCCGGGCGGGCGTTTGGTCCCTCCGTGGTGGGGGGTCGGGGTCCGTAGTCCGGGGCGGCCACCGATTGCCGGGTTTGGGGGTTCTGCTGGCTTGCCTCTAACCTTTATGTAGGCACAGTGACATCTGCATGACTACTGCATGTCCACTCTGCATGTCCACTCTTCCTCGAACGTCTCCACTCTGTATATTCGGCGTGCTGCTACAGTCACTGTGTTGTCATTTAGTTGTACCTACCAATGGATACTCTCAACTAGTCTCTTTGTGTGGGTTCTTACTGTTTTGTTATCAAGATGTATTGTTTCTTTTTGCCTCATTATAAAAACATGGGATATTCTCGGTCGTGTGTGTGTATTTGCGTAGTGTAGTCCAGCTAGATTACTGGATGGATTGCATTGTTTTCTGTGTGGTGGTTTTGTTTTTGTTTTTTTGTTTTTTTTTCCCTCTCTCCCCCAGCCCCACTACTCTTTTTTCTCTGTTCCTTTTTTCTCTCTCTGTCCCCTCCGGTCGGGTCCAGCAATAAGGTGCAGATTATAACTAAAAACTACAATAAAGATTTTATTTTATTAGTAAATTTGCTCAGCACAAAACAGCAGCCAGACAATCATTCTGCTTGCTACAATGCTGGACAAAACAGGTTTAAAAAAAAAAAAGAAAAAGGATCACTTTCATAAATCTGTATTTTAGTTATTTTTGTATAGTTATTTATGAATACGTAGGTGGCGCCGTACACAACTAAAAGCTGCCATGTTGCATCACCATCTTTGAATTCAGTAGCCAAAACAGGACAAACTTGTTAGCCCTACGTGTTTTAGCAGTGAATCCCTGTGTATTGTCGGGGAAGGAGGAGGAGGAACAAGCAGCTGACCACGGATCTTTCAACATTTTCCATTGAAATGGAGGACCATCCATACTCTTTGCCCCATGAGAGGGAGGAAACAAACTAAGAATAGAAAAAGGAGTAATAACCGGTGAAAACGAGAGTTTATATCAGCGTAGCGTTTACCAGATGGAGATAATTCATGAGGGAGAGGGACATGAAAACTGACGTGAGTCAGTTTCTAAACTGACTGTTAGAAACAGGGCAGGATAGTCCAGCAGCTACTTTATCCTCCCGTTTGGTCAGATTAGCCTACAGTGGGAAAGTTCTGTTGCTACGCTACAGCAGGGGATCTTCCTCTTGCAGCACGGACAGGTTCACTAACCGTGCTTCGACTGCCTCTACCCCTCCCTCCTCGTCTTCGTCTTCCTCTCCCTCTCACTTCATCCGATCATCTCTGAGTCTACAGGTCACAAAAAATTATTTCACACAATGACGTTAGCCATTAGCAGTAACTTGGTACCAAATACATGGAGGGCATGTTTGTAACTTATCGGCATCAATAAGGAAACAGAATTATATCGTTCTGTACCTCATCACCTGACAGGACACTCCAACGCCAGAGAGCACCGCTCGGTTGTTTGGATTCAATTAGCGCACCACTAGATGGGAGTAATTATTACACACTGGGGCTTTAAAGCTCTGGATGTTTTAGGACCAAAATGGAGAAGCGGCATTCAGCTATGCATCCCTCACAAACTCCCAGACAGCCTCAGATCATCTGAAACACTCAATTTAAAATCCAGGCTAAAGACCCACCTGCTCTCTGCTGCATTTGAATAGTTTTTATTTAAAAATCTAAATCTGCCGTTTCTTTAAGCTTGAATTCTTAAACTTGATCACGTTTTCAATACAGTTTTTAATCTAATGTCCTTTCTTTTTCCCTTTTCTTGTTTTTGATCTTAAATTACCTCTGTGCACCATGACTATAATGCTTTCAATGTTTTATGTAAGCACTTTGAACTGTCATGTGCATGAAATGTGCTATACAAAGAAATTTGCCTTGCCTTAAAGGACTTTCCAAAGCTCTCCTTTGGATGTTTCTGCCTTTTGTTCAGTTATTTGTCAAGATGATCCCACACGATGTTGAAAGATTCAGTGGTGAGGATTCACTCACCACTGAATCACTCACTCCATAAGACCTGTTGCCACTGATTCTAAGTCCAGTTTATGCGTCTTATGGAATACCTCAGCTTTTTCAATCTGTTTTCCTTCCTAAAGAATGGGTCCTTGAAAGCTACCTTTTCCCGGGGACTATTTCTGAAGTGACTTCAGTGAAAAGAAGATGGAGCAACTGATGGCCCAGATGCATTTCTCAGGTCCTGTGTCAGGTCTTTGCTGTAATTTTCCCACTGTCCATCTGCTTTTCAAGCCTGTCACTTTTTTCTTCAGTTTTTTTTTCTTTTTTTTTACTTAAAGGATTAATTGCACACCACTGTTAAGGTGCAAGTTGGGAGCAAGTCTAGTTAATAATAATTACCCATGGACAATTATCAATATTCAGTAAAGTTATCCAGTATGTCTTTGCTACCACAGTCCTTTGGAAATGGTAGTCCTTGCAGGAAAAGGGGGAAGACAGCTGGAAAGGGTTACTTTGTCCAGCGATGTCCAGTTCTGTCCAGTAGGTCTCAGTTGTGTTGAGATAAGTGTTCTTAGAAGGAGGCGTGTTGTTTTTCTGCTGCAGAGGTTGGAGGGAATACTTCCTTTGTTGAGAGGATCCAGGTAGTGGATTGCTGCTGCAGAACAGAACAGAGAGAGATCTGCTGCTTCTGGCAGGCTGATCTGGAGATGAGAGAAGTTAAGATGTTACCAGGCTCGGTCCTTTAGTAAGGCCTGAGGAGAGCAGAGCTGCTATTCCTTAGAGCCCGGGAGGGGATTCGACCCTCCAGGATCAAAACAGAGCTGTGGTAAGATGTCAACCGCCTGGAGCTATGGTGTGACCTCTTCAGAGGTTGGACCGGAAGAGATAAATAGTGGGAAGCCCAGGAGCTTTATCCAGAAGTTGGAGGAAGTGGCTGGGAGTGGAAAGGAAGTTTAACCTGTTCACTGTAAGAGTGTCAGTTTTAATCCACAGATAATAGCTTTGGATGGTGGTATCCCAACACCATACTGAGATACACCAATTTTTCCATCTTATAATTCTTTGGGAATCAACTTTTGGTGCAAAAATACTAGTTTATGTTCCTCAAGCAGTGATATCTTTGAAATTCTATTTAGAGAGAGAACAATTTAAAATCTGTTATATACTTTATTTGCTATGCATAGATGAAACACTGATTAATTATTGAGTTGGGTGCTTTAGTTATGATAAAATGATGTTTAGGTCTGTGTTTTGTGGCTTAACATACAAACAAACAAAGAGGTCTGAAAGTGGGCAGGTAAAAAAGCCTGGAATGAAAATGATTATAAAAGCAGTGAATGTTCAAAGGATAAACTTTTAAAGACCTTCAGAGAACTTGGAGAACTATTGTTCAAGACCATTAAGGAAGATACCAGGAAAGTCTGGCTCCAGGGGCACAACGTAAATAAATTGTGAGTCGTTAAAGACTTTTGCACAGTACTCTCCATTATGCAGAAAGTTGGGGCATTTCCAATAGCTCCACCAATTACCACCAGTAAACAATGCCTTATTTTGGCCACAGAACACAGCTCGTGCACTTCCTTATACAATGTCCACTAGACAGTTAATGGTTGGACTGAGAGGATGAATGGCAGACATGTGCAGAGACCTCTAAAGGGGCAGGTATTCAAAGTAAAAAAAAGGAGTACATCAAACCTGATTTCAAAAGATCAAGTAGGGAACTCGCAATGACACAGATGTTAGTTACAATGAACTACATGTATGTAACACAGTGTACTAATATATACTGCAATACAGATAGATTTTTTTTGGTATGGACATCACTATTAAAAACCAGATGCAAATTGAAGAGGGAGAAAGAATGGGATTGGTCGTGGCAGGGTAGGGTAGGGGAAAAAATCTATTCTGAGGGGCCCAATATTGAACTGATTTTAGTGTACTTTAATAAAGCTCCTAATGAAGCAGCCTGGATACTCTGGTTTTCTAAATTCAGTGCAGACTGCAGAGGTGAAGATATTCCTGGTCCATCCAGAACACCACTGTAGTAGCAAACTTTAACATGGAACTACAGACATTGAAAAGAACAGGGGAGAGATATTGCCTTATTGTTACATGTTCCCATGGCAACATGCAAAGCCTACTAACTCATCTTGAAAGTGGCTTAATGTGACTGGCCACTACACTTGGAATCACCCTCTTGTTTGTGTGTGTGTGTGTTACTGGTATCTAAACATCTTTTAAATATCTGCCTCATGCAGCTCTTTCTTTTTTTGCTGAATGTACAGCCACCTCCCCTCCCTGGGCCACCACCTTATCGTGGTAGAGGGGGTTTGAGCGTTCTGTCGATCCTAGCGGCTATGTTGTCGGGGGCTTTATCCCCCTGGTAGGGTCACCCATGGCAAACAGGTAGCTAGGGGAGGAACCAGACAAAACGTGGCCCAAAGACCCCTATGATGTACAATAATATTGGACCCAGGTTTCCCTTGCCCGGATGCGGGTCACCGGGGCCCCCTCCTGGAGCCAGGCCTGGAGGTGGGGCACGGGGGCGAGCGCCTGGTGACCGGGCCAAGCCCGTGGGGCCCGGTCGGGCCAAGCCCGAAGAGGAAACATGGGCCCCCCCTCCTGTGGTCCCACCACCCGCGGGAGGGGCCATAGGGGTCTGGTGCGAAGCGAGCTGGGCGGCAGCCAAAGGCGGGGACCCTGGCGGTCTGATCCGCGGCTGTGTACCGAACAGCAGTTTAGAGTACCCCCCCTTTTTGGGGACCTTGGAGGGAGTGTTGGAGAGCGCTCCCCCCGGGGACTCCCTCGTCCTGCTGGGATACTTCAATGCCCACGTGGGTAAAGACAATGACACCTGGAGGGGCTTGATTGGGAGGAACGGCCCCCTGATCTGAATCCCAGTGGTGTTCTGTTGTTGGACTTCTGTGCTCGTCATGGATTGTCCATAACGAACACCATGTTCAGG
>JAOXYM010000019.1:6922435-6937539 GCA_028567055.1 Leptatherina wallacei
GACTGTTGACTGCTCAGAGGATTCTTTACCATCATGGAGTGAGATGGCTGGATACAGCGAGAGTTCTGCTAGAAAAGCCTGGAGGACTGGGATACAGCAAACACCTGTTCGTACTGGAGCAGGAGGGAGCTGATCTAACTGGACTTTTAGTTTTTTATTCATCTGTCCTGCAAGCCTGGCAGGTTCTGAGGGTTGTTAGGAAACCTGAGGACACGCCAGCCTGTTGGATCTTTGAGGAGCCGCTGTTCTATAATGACATGATAAAAACTGGTACCCTGGAGGTGGGCTGTGTCAACCTGGGGCACTTGACCTCACCAGTGGAAGTGTTGTGACAAAAAGTTAACCTAAGACCCAGACTGCTGGCCAGGGTTGTGGAGGATGTTATTACCTCACTTCCGGTACGGTGGAGGAAACTCCTGACCAGGCCGGGCGGGGGAGAGGAGGAGGACCTCCCACCTTTGAAATCCTTGACGGTAACTCCTAATGTGGCTGACCGGGAGGAAGACTAGGACGGGTTGCTCTCGCTGGCCAGTTCAGGGGAGTTCAATAGTCTGGGGAAAACAAGAGTTTATGACCTGTGTGTGAAGGTGAGACACTTTGGCGTCCTGAGGGCTTTAAAGGTATCGAGGTGGATAGAGGTGTTTGGCCCAGGCTCGTCTCTGAGGCGGCGCTGGCGGGTCTTGTATAAGTTGCCTGTTAAAAAACGGGTAGCTGTACATGGAGCTATAGCCAGGAGCAGATACAAGGCACGGCTTGATCCAGATCAGTATGAAAACTGTGAGTTTTGTGGTCAGTCTGGTGGTCCAGTGTGTACGGTTAAAGGAGACATTTGATGTCCTGACAGAGTGGTGTCTCAGGCTGGGGGAGGTCTTCTCTTTCCCTATGTTTGTGTTTGGTCCCAGGTACTCTGTTAGAAAGAAGCCTGTTCATCTTCTGCTGAATGTGCTGTTCGCTACAGCTAAGTTGGCTTTGTGGCTAACTAGAAAGCATTGTGCTGAATCCACCGCCTGTGTTGATGTGAAGACCATGTTTTATGGCTTGGTAAAATCTCGTCTTAAGGTTGAATACTTTTACTACAGGATGACGGGTAACTGGATGTTTTCAAGTGTATTTGGGCCATATGGAGTTGTATGTGATTTGAATGAAGATGGAGAAATTATTTTATCATTTTAGATGTTTTTTTTTTTTAGGGGGGGGTAATGACTCTGTGTGTTTGTGATAAAGTGGGTCATTTAAGGATATTTTGAAATCAAATCGTTTCTTCTTCTTCTCCTTCTTCTTCTCTTGATTAATAGTGGGTTGCAAACCAAACGTAATAGATGCATACTGCCACCCAGTGCACCAGATTGTGTTACATTAGGCTCTACAGTATTCCCATGGCTCAGCAGCTTTGCATGTCACGACAGAGTTTAGGTGAAGGGTCATGTCGCGATATATGATGAGAGGGCAGGTGGCAGGTAATTTATTATAAATTACTACTAATAATAATTGTTCTTGTGAAAGACCACAGGAAGCTTGCTTACAAAAAAAAGAAAAAAAATTCCTTTGAGGAATGGGCCCTTTGGGGTCAAGGAGCAAAGGGGCAGGTGCTAGTCCCTTTACATCCCCCCCCCCCCACACACACACACACCTCTGCACGTGCCTGGTGAATGGAGACAAGGTGATTCATATATCATTCATTTTACATTGTATGTAGTTCATACTTGGCAGGAAATCTGGGCTGTATCATTAGGTGGTACATAAATATCTTATCAATCTGGACGATGAACCATCAAAACAACTGATAGACTGTTATTCATGGGGTATTGGACTTAAGCATGTTAAATCTATCAAAATCCACTTTTACTGAAGAGGTGTTGAAGCCACAAGGACTTCACAATTCACGTCTTAATCTTTTCAGCTGGATCATTTTAAGCTAAATCATTCAGCTGGATATTCAAACATCTGAATAAAATTCAAATACCAAGTCTTGCAGGGACTTCCCCAAAAAGAAACTGTACTCTATGTTCCTGTTATCAAAGAAATGTTCCATTTTATGGTGGTGTATGTGCTGACATGATTTCTTCTTACAATATGTTCACATCAGCTACCTTAAAATAGGCAGTGTGAGAGGGTGTGTTTGCTACAAGTAAAATGCTGTAGTTTTTGTTATCTATTTCCCTTATTACCATTTTTTTTAGCCCGTAATAACTTCATAGCCTTTTTTATCATTATTATCATTCATTATTTTTGAATCTTCAATCAGACAGACCCAAGTTGTTTTCTGGCCACGCAATGCAAGCAAGGTCTGTGAGGGTTCACAACTGCACTTCATCTTTTTAATGTGTCTTTACAGCAGTTTGCTTCAAGAATGATGAGTCCTTGGTCCATGTGATCTATAGCTGTGAATATTATAGTTTCTCTAACATATTGTGCCAGGTATTCATGTGAGTGAGATTTTTATAATGTCTCAAGTGGACAGAGACATTTTCTAGTTACTGAACCCATCTCCACTCAGCTGAGTACATTTTTCTTGGTTTTTCATATAGGTGGTAACAAAACATTTGATAAACTTTTCTTTTTTTCTGTTGGTGAACCTAAATCTGTTAATTAATTTCTCCGTTCTTTATTGGCATATTACATTTACTACTTGTAAATCTGTGCACCTCTGTTTGTTTTTTAATATTGACTTGATTCTCTTCAGCATTCTCTTCTGCTTATCATTTAAATGTTTTTTTATTTTATTTTTTGTTATTTTATGTATCTTTAATAATCTAGCAAAAGAATTAAAATATAATATTCTGTTCCATTCTGTTTCCTTGCAATCTAATTTCTCTTATACCAGATACATGTTTTCTGTTAAGTAATTTATGTCATACTTTACCCATCCATCCATCCATCCATCCATCCATCCATCCATCCATCCATTCTCTACCGCTTATCCAGGGTCAGATCAAGCTCCTCCTAAGGCCTTCCAAGGCCAGCCAAGAGATGTGATTTCTCCAGCACATTCTACCAAGAAGTCTGTAATTTGTTTTCTTTGTATGATCATTACCCAGTCCTTTAAAAAGTATGTTTTTCCAATCTTAACATCCAGTCTTGTTAAATGTAAAAAAAAAAGAAAAAAAAAAAGCCTGAGAAGCATTAGTTTGTCTTTTTCAGTAAAAAGATTTTTAATGTCTTCTTAAGTTTTATTTGGGTTTTGTAACATGAGGGCTTTATCTGTGTCTCATTCTACTGGCTCACATGATTCCTTGGACGCCTTTCAGGTTTGTTCAGCATCCTTTATTGCAAGTGTTCAACTATTGCCTGTAATGTGTGTTTGTTTACAAGTCTGCAGGTTCCTCCTGAGTAATTTCTAAACGGAGACCTGATAGGATCCAGATAGCAAGACTGCATATTAATATTAGATGTCAAGATACGCTATTAATCTGATCAGTAGAGAAACAAACACCTTGTAAATCTCATACTGTAACTGAGGCAAACTAAACACACACACGGATAGACTGACTGCCTGACCTGCACAATGCCAGTGATCTCCCACTCATCAGGAGCTGGACATCCAGGGAAAAGAAGTTTTAACATCCTGCCTTTTTAAGTCAAACTGTTGGGGAGATTGCTCATCTATGTCAAGGGCAAAAGCAAAGTCAGAGGGATGAGCTTGTGTACTTTAAAAGAAGCCATTTGTCACTGCTCTGCATCCTATTACAGAGACTTTAATTTGTAGCAGCAGCACAGCACCATACAGAAACATACTGTACCCTCTATCGTCTAATACAGCCCAGATAATCTCTGCAAAGCTGCCATGCAGTTTTCTTCCAGTTCTCTTACGCATTTTGGAAGCATCCTCAGGAAACAGTGTGGCAAATACTCTTATGTTTTTGATTTGAATCTGTGGTTTGTTCAAACGCTTGATATCAAAACAGATTAACTTTGTTCTCCTCGTTGCTCACCTGAAGGAAAGTTTTATCCCGTGAGAATCAGATAAACCTTTTATTCTCTCAGTCCGACAGATTTTCATACAAATCCTGCAAGACGAATTTAACTGACTGGATAATCCCCTTCCTCTTCATCTCATGCTGCTGAAGTGGTATCAGCATATACCAATGTTAGCTAACTATGTAGTTCTCTGTATTTAGTACATCTTGATCAATTCTCAATGATAGAGTCACTTTCTGGCCACAGGCATTAGTGCAGCCATTAAAGTTCCTCTGATGCAGCACTTTCTGTGTAAGTGGACAATTTTGCTGACTTTTCCAGGGCAAGTCGATAATAAATTGGATTCTAAGTAAACAGTGATAAAGCACCCTAAGCAGTCAGTATTGGCAGTCATAAACCCTGCTCCATATCCCAGCGATTCCTAATCATCAGTGACAAATTTACTTAGGAATCACCTTTGGGGCATCTCTGACTGAAGCATTGTGTGCACCTGAGATGAAACCCTCTCCTGATGGTTGATCAGCCAACCGACCTTCATGCACCTTCTTACCTGCTGTTGCCATTCACAGACTCTATTTTCACTGTAATCCACTCATCTGACAGTATCTTCAAGCCCTTTCATAATAATCTTTAATAAGGACGACCTTTGATGCCACAGAAAGCTTCTCTGGGCTGTCTGATTTCTCCTCAGCCTGCCAACGGGCGAGTAATCCTCCTCTCTTATCTCGGCTCCCACTGATATCACGGCTTAGGCTTCTTCGGGCTGAGGCTGCTCTGAGTAATGAACTTGGCATCTTTTTATTTCAGAGTTTGGATTGATTGTTAAACCATTTAAAAGAAAATTTCTGTTTTGCTGACCTGATACTGAGTCAATTACTCAAATTGTTTTAATCTCCTCCAGATAGGGAGGAGATTCAGAGGCAGTTCTGCAGCACTGTCATTTCAAGAATAGGGTGAATGTATTATATGGTGGCCTTGAGGTTCAAAAGACAACAACTTGAGAAATCGCAAGAAGTGTGAATTCAGAAAATAGAAGGGGAAAAAACTCTGAATTGTTAAAACTTAAGTGTCACAGCGATACTACTGAACTTTGTGTGTTGACATCCAGTTGCCGGTATGTGATGTGGTGCCATAAATCAAAATGCGGCTGTTAAGTGATGCCCTGGCCAGGGGAAAAAAAAAAAGTGGTAAGTGCAGTTTCTCAGCCTCAGGATGCTGCATGGCAATGATGGCTCCACGAATGTGCATAATGAATGTCGGTGTGCCTTCGAAACGAGTCAGAAGTGCAGAGTTTTAAGGTTGGAAACTTATCTAGGATTGCTTTAAATGAAGGTCTTCTCCCCACAAACACAAGTACTTTGATAACCACTGGATTTTCTCTGTGTTAGTGCTTTCAGGGTGAAGAATTGTATCTACTCCAGCTATAAAGATTTATGTGAGGACAGGAAAACCAGGGTTTTAATTAGCAAAGTCAGATTGTTATTTTCAACATTTAATATAACAAATATGTGCTAATCTCCTCTTTGTTTTCAAAGCGACAGTGGGCCACATTTACACATGATCTTAATGCCCACTCCCCATTATTTGCTGAGATCTAATTTTGTAGTGTGGTTGTTCATGTTATAATTTAAATTCGACTGCCATCAGACTCCAGTATAGACAGTCTACAGCCCTGAATTGGCCTACATGCCCAGAAGAAGACCTGTAGTCAAACGTAGCATGCTGTGTTTACAGAAGTGTATATATATATATATATATATATATATATATATATATATATATATATATATATATAATCTCTGGGTCAGATTTGAAAAAAAAATCAGATTTTTTTGTTCAGATTGTCATAAAAAAATCTGATATGGGTCTCGTGGGTGAAAAAGTCTGATTTGATTTGACAGTTATGGATAGGTATCTATTATAGATAGCACCAATGATAACCTTGCTCAGAGGACATTTTTATACATAGATGTGAAGTTGCCCCAGGATCAATGTCAACGATTTGGACCAGACTTTGTCAGACCTCCAGTTTATGAAACAAATTTGAGAATGAGGTGGTTTTCATTAAAGAATGGTGAGAGAATTTTTGTACGTCTAGGATGTGGCTCTTACATTTTGCTGAGCTGCTTCAATTGTCCATTAAGTAAGGGATTAATCCCGATGAGGTGTCCATGATCAGAAATTAATGGACAACACAGAGGCGTGAACCATCCGACGAGGTGTCCATTAATTTCTGATAATTGACACCTCGAAGGGCATAAGTCGCTTGTATACCATGGTCACATACAATGGAAATAAACATTAAATCAATTATTAATACGTTAATGTTGTTTCTTACCGTTAAGTTTTTCACAAGAAACGGCTGAGTGGACTATTTAATATCTCTAGTTGTGACGCGTTGCCAAGGTAACTGTCTCTGGCCACAGAACCTGCAGCTCGGTCGTCCGCAGCTGTAATTTTATTGCAAGAAATTGCAGTTGATCGTGAAATTTGATAGAGATACTGGGATGTCCATCATAGTGGCATTTGAAGGACAGAGATTTAACGTTTATGGACCCTGACCACTTCTGGTTGGGACGTTGCCGGACGACAAAATGTTGCTCCATTCTCGTCCCTCCTGGAGTGAGCCAGATAAGCCTGCAGGCTGCTTTCACAGCCATGTCCCGTTACAGACATGATCCGCCGTGTCTCCAAATTCACCAAACGGAAACTATAAAATCACTCATGTTTTGTCTACTGTCATGCCGTTGTGATGAATAAACTGTGAAATAATCTCACGACGGTCTAAACCCAGCTCACATTCCCTATCAGTGGGTGAACAATCCAACGCTTGGTGAATTATGCTTCACATTAACAGCTGACATCGAAGGATCAAAAAGCGACGTTGCTGTATGTGATGTATGTTCTCACTTTCTGTCGCCACAGTTACCAACTAGCATTTGAGCCAGCACAATAATTTAGAACAATCGGCTATTTGACCGAAACTTTTTTAATAGGTGTCCTATAACACTTTTTAATGGACACCCTGCAGCCAATCAGAATCGAGTATTCACCTAGACCATGGTATAAAGGACAGGAATCTGTTGAGATTACAGTCAGCTCTTTGAAAAAAAGACTAGATACACTGTCAATGCTTTTTTCATGGAAAGATTTTCTAGTGAACAGTGGTGTGTGGCAAGGCAAGGCAATGTGGATGTGATCTTTGACATCGTTTTTAAAATTCCAGTGTTTCTGTGTACTTCGCCTGTTTTTTTATTTTGCTTATGATGGGGTTTTCATGCTGCCATGATTTCTACCTCAGGGCTGTGGTTGTATTGACAGGTATACCACAAGATATTCCAGTGTTCAAGCATTCAGGCTGTCACCTTTCTAAGAAGAATATCAGCCCATTTCCACAAAAGGTTTCCAGTTGGGTAAAAATACTTAACATGTACAAGAGGTATACATCCCTGAATCTCCCATTAGGGGCAGTATGTGTCAGCTGTGCCACAGAGCTGAGCTGCAAGCTAAGCTGATAGATGGCTGAGCTACATGCATCTCGGACTGCCAAACGTCAGCGCTCTCACACTTGAGTCTCATGCTTGCAGCCCCTGGATACACCCAAGAGGAGAACTGTGGGAGCATTATCAGTGTTCTGGGAGATTATAATGTCATTACAAGCTTGTATCATTGAGCTTTGTTGGAAAAAACACACATACACATGCTTTTAAAAGGTATGATTTAAATGAAAATGTATGCAGCTGGATTCAGGCTGTGCCTGTGCTGTAGGGAAAGACAGGCAGGTATTATCATTAATATTCCCATCATTCCCAATTCCCATCATGGCTGTCACAACCAGTCATAGTCAAGGAGGACTCACCACTAAGCCAACATAATACCCTTGAGTCCAGCAACAGTCTTATGAACGGGCATTAGTCTTGGCTCATTTAGGACACCATAATCTGGAGGGCATTGCAAATTCTGCACATGTGATATCATTAAACTTTAGACAGAAACTTCAAATCACTGCAGTAAAATGTTTAACTCATCACAATGGGGTAACAACCCAGGCATAGTGACAGAAAAGAAAAAAGAAAACCCTTTTCAAGTCATTTCAAGGTCATTTTTGGTAATCAGCGCCCACCGCAGTTTGCTCCAAAGAGGAGGCACTTACAACCAGCCGGCACCATATGTGCGGCTATTAGTGTCCAATGTTTTAATTAGTGCACAAATCAGGTCTGTTTCTATTCTGAGAGGGTAAAATGTGAAAATGCATGTCTTGACTCACCTGTAACAGATGGTGGTGTTACATCTAAATCAAGCCATTTATGTGTTTTCGGTGGAGGGGGAGTGGAGTTCACAGATCACATTCTGTGGTTTAACCCTAAGTCACCCAAAATAATTGAACTAAAACAATCCCCAAAATAATCTTCCCTTGGCTCTCTGTCAAGTGGGTACAATATTACATGGTGTCATTTCTTCTGCTCCCATCATGCCAATTGAAGTAACGCCAACCTGTAATTCTCCTCTGTCCTCCGGATTCCCACTCTGATATCAAGTGAAACAAGTCCATCCCTTCAGCCTCTGGAGGCAAGCTTCCAAATAGTACCATTAGCATGCCTCGGGAGGAACCAGGCCAGACAATAACGTTGCTCAATTCTTGCAAGTCAGAAGGGAAGGTGAAAGGTTTTAGAGAGTCACTTTAGTGAGGAGATTTGATCACAAAAAGTGTGGACAAATGACACATTACTAAATAATGATGAAAGTCAATTTTTTTTATAATCTTGTTGAACTTCTGGCCTTATGAGTTAACAAATAAGAGACATAACTGAGTTTTGTGTTGCATCCTTGGCCTGAAAATTAATGAACAGATAGGTGAAAGCATTTGTGAAAATGCACTGGAAGCACTTCTAATGCAATTTATGAGAAAAAAAAGAAAAAACCTTAACTGAACTTTTGTGTGTTTGTACCTCTCAGGTTCATTGGTTGTACGGTCTGAATATGTTGTTAATGCATGACTACTAATCTTATTTCAAACTTATCACAGGGCTTACGTGTCCTTGGATCATTCTATTTATTTTTAATCAATATTTTGAATTTGAGTTCTGCGGGGCCAAAGCATGTTCTGAGTGCTAAACTGAATATGAAGAGGAAATTGGTGCTTTCAAAATGCGGCAATGCCACCTACACTGTTTGTGTTTCTCTTCACAGAGGAATTTACAAGCTTTAATGAGGAGCCTGGAGGACTGACTTCTGATAGGAACTTTGCAGAATTTTTTCAACCCTTAAACAAGAAGTGGTGAAAAAACATGCATGCTGTCATCACAAAGTTTGATGGTGAAGATAGTATGTGGTTGTATTTCCTTTGGAACTGTATTATTATGGCATGTTATGCTTATGTTCAAAATCTGCCTTCTATTTTTGTGAAATTTGGATGACACTCAGAACATCCTTTTACATTCTACATTGCCTTGTAAATTTGACTGCTTGTGAATTTCAGTAAGCATTTTTCACTATTTTCAGTCAAAACAAACCTTCCTTTAAAGTGGAAATAAAACATGCCAATTTTGGCACAGAAATTCCTCTAACATACACACAAAAAACATTCAGCCAAAAATGTGTTTTTAGAAATGGCTAAAATGAAAGATATGACCAATTTAATTTCGTAATTTTAGCCAGATAGCGAACCAGGGAGCATCCATTGTGACATGACGTCACGGGGTTGGTTGGTTTTTCTGGCTGCCATTGGAATCCATAGATTTTACCAGCTACACTAGGCTACACCCAACAAGCCGTAATACATTTAAGAAGATAAATACAACAGAAGACGGAGCTTAAAGGCCTGTTGACCATCCAGATCCTATTGCCTATATTTTTGTTACGCCGTGTGACTGGAGCGTTGATACGGAGCAGAAGAGGGAGATGTGGGGCCGGTGAGTGTCTCGGTTGTAGCGGGTCGGCAGCGCTCTCTGGTGGAGGTGCAGCTGCGACAGCGGAGTCTGTCTGCAGTCAGGAAGCTGATCTTAACCATGTCGTGCCAGATAAATCTTGCATAACTAATGTTCACACATCTGGATTACTGTGCCGGGAGCTCGACATTCTGGAGGTGAGCATGCTGTCCCTGAAGGATGTCCGAGCGGAGACACCAAGCTAGCTAACATCAGTAATCACCGGTGGTTTAATGGAAAATAGAATAAATAAAAAAAAAGGAATATAATGGAAAAGATGCGAACAATGTTTCCATTCACATTTATCTGATGAAACATTTATTTTGCTCCCCGCTGATACTACGAGCTAATTACTATTTAAACAGTGTTTATATTTATGAGAGCTGCGGTCTGAGCTGAAGGTGTTTAATAAGAGGCTTAGACAAGTCAGAGAGTTACGTTTGTATATACGGTCTGTTTTGATGTAAAGACATGGTTGATTACTTGTGCCTGCCAACTTAACTTTAGTTGTTTCTCTTCTGCTTGCCTGGCGTTGTCTTGTTACGGTGGACTGATGCCGTGACTGACCCGCTGTAGTGTGTTGGTAGCTCTCAGGTTATAGGCGGAGAAAATAAAAACACGGAACAGCTTCAGGCTTTAGTCTGTTTGTCCGGTGGACCACTAGCTTGCCAGACTCAAAAGTCTTCTGCTCTTTGTAATCCTCCAGAAAATGTTGACAGAATCTGGAGTCAGGCCCATCTGAGTCTTCTTCCTCCTTATAGCCGCCAGCCAGCAGCTGTAGCTACTGTTCTCTGTTTCAGAGGAAGTTTGTGAAAATGGGCTGTTTAGTCTTCGGCCTGCACTCTGTAAAAATTGTTTTTACCTCCAGGAGTAATACAGTAGTGGTCAATCTTTAGTCCTCTCTTCTCTTTTGGCTCATCAGTCTCCACTGTTCACTCTGTTGTCTCTCTGACTGCGGTGCAGACATGGGGACTCTCATCAGAACCGCTCGACCAGCCAGTTTTAAAGGCTGTGTAAGCTCTCGCGGCCGCTTAATCAATTTTTGGCTGACAATCAGTTTTTGGCACAACAAACCAACCAACCCCGTGACGTCCCAGTTTATAGTTCTGCAACATGGCGTTTTCATACCACAAAAGATAAAGATATCTTACCACAAAAGATAAAACAGCATGGCGTTTTTCTTTTATATGTTCATATTTTTTACCTTTTTAATATAGTTATTTATAAGACTGGGACTCAATCTAGGAAATAATGTTAGGTCGTCTGAGTGCTTCATTTCTACTTTAAAAGAAAATAACATCACTTAAAGGAATTAAATGAGCGGCACTATAAGTGCAAATTGGGAGGAAATCTTTCAGCTGTTATCCAGTGTTAGCAAATATGAAGTTCATTATAACCCATATTTATTCATGACTATATGATTATGCAGTCATCATGCTCCACTCAGGGGCAAATCTAACTTTTCCTTATATTGTTTCAAACCTTTAAAGAGCGATGTTTGTGTATGACCTCAATTAAAATGATGCTCTGTCCAAAATCAACCAATGCTTCCTTCACAGTGAAGAACATCTTTCCTGTCAGAAATATACAGACATGAACCTCTGGGCACCCTTAGTCATAGGTTTATTGACATTAACCCCTGAGTGGCATAAGAGGACAGAACTCCCAAAAAGGCTTAAACTTAAGATGGCAAATTATTAGGATATTTAAAAATGACGTATTTTACTTCAGTTGGAGCTTTTAAATGAATAGGATTATCACTAGCAGTACCCAGTGCAAATTAAAATCTTTACATTCTTGTTTGGGAGCATTTTTAACCTTTTTTCATTTTTGGGGGGGCAACTATCTAGTGATGTTTAGATCCGGGCACTGTGAGAACCTGATCAATATGTCAACATGATGGCTTTTCTTTAATCTTAATGATTGTTTTTTTCTCTCTTATTTTTTGCTTTGCTTTTGTTTGTTTTGTTCTGTTTTTATGTTCCACATAAAGACAAATTCAATTAAAAAACCTTCAACCTTCTCCTCTTGAGGTACATATGGATTTTACGGTGCGTTCAGGATCATTATAATCATCTTTACCTTTAACATTTATAAAAAGAATAGTGGTATTTTGCTTTTTAAAATGTGTTGTTTTTGTTTGAACCCATTCTTTCTTCCAACGGTGAAATTATCTGTGTTCCAGGGTCTGCAAGCCAAAAGCATGATCAATCCACTTTCTATAGCCTTTGCTGCATGGTCAAACTGTACTTATTCCAAATCTTTCTGTTTTGGTTGGTGTTTCAAGCGGGGAAAAAAAAGTTTGGGGGTATTTCAAACTTCAAGGTAATAACTTTTTGAACTGTAAAAAAGCAACAGTAAATAATTTCTTCTCTTAAAGCCTATTCCTTTAAAAAAAAAAATATTTTGATTCTCAGATTGCGAGGCATTTCTTGGAGTAGTCCTTGACTGCTCTATGGTCAGACAAAGTTTGAATGAAATATGCATTACTTGGCCTTTTCAGATGGATAGATAGATGTGTTGACAGTAAAGTTAGATTTTGTCTGTACCCTTAGGCGAGCCTCAGAGGACAGAATGACACATTATCTACTCGCACATCTCACCTGCATTTTCACTCATGGCAAACTGTGTCTGCTGGTGCATGCCTTTAAGCCATTTCTGCATACATTTAAATGAGAAAGTAGTTTCTGTGGAGGAAAACAGGGGAGCTGAGAGCACAGGTTGGCGCTGAGGTAGTGGGAGAGTCCTTCTGTGGCCTGCTGAGAGTCTCATCAAATACAACAGAAAAACACATTAGGCTGCATGCATCGCTGCTGCTGTCTTGTTGATGAGCGGTAACATGGACGTACAGCATGAGTACAAATCAAATCCCATTCATATTTTATGTTCTGTAAGCTGTGTTTCAGCTAGAGGGCATAGATATAAGAGACACTGTTTGACATGTGCTAGTTTGATTTCAAACTAGCACAAAAAATGTTTAAGATTCTTTGTTTGCAAGGACGCACTCTGTTGCCGGGACACAAGCCCGTTCATCCTGCATGATTCTCACCATTTGACAGTAGATATGGCACCAGTGAGAGAGAAATCTAATAATAGCCTAGGAAGACACTCGACTCCCTGATGACAGAACAGCAGATGAACCTCTCCTTAGTCCTTGACACCTTATTTAAATGTCATAGAGGAACATCACTGAGCGTTAGATTTAAACTATTTCATTGTAATGCTCCATTGCTACATCAGTCTGTCACTTCACAGTGAGACAAGTCTGACTATACACCTGTAAAAAGCATCCAAAATATGAATATATAAGCTAATAATATTTAATCAAATATTTTATCAAGAACTGGAATGTTACAAAAAGAACTGAAAAGCTGAAAGTGTTTCTCTCCTGTTCACTGTCAAATCAAAGAAACCTGAGAAACAGGCTGAACTGACTCTTCAGCTGTGCCCCAATTACATATTAATATAAGAGTGTTTACAGACATACATAAGAAACTATGTGGTGTGTTTATGCATTAAAAAATGACAAAAACAACACCATCATGCTTCAGGTCTACTGGGTTGACGGATGTATTAAACTACGGAAAGTATTTAAACGTGGTCCAAAATTATTGTGCGTCTGCTGATTTCTCCTAAATAATCAAAGTGAATGACACTGATTTCTTTTTTTAATTGTACAAAACTACAAACTACCAGATTGTAAACATGTCCCTGCTTTGAAGCGTCTTCCCTCAGATCCTAAAAACAGCCATCATCAAGCCACTCCTGAAAAAGAACAACTTAGACCCGTCCCTCATGAGCAGCTACAGGCCGATATCAAACCTCCCCTTTCTTAGTAAGATTATAGAAAAAGCTGTCTTCCAACTACTACACAAATTCCTGACACTAAATAACTGTTTTGATTTCTACCAATCAGGTTTCCGGCCGCATCACAGCACTGACACTGCTCTACTTAAGGTCTTTAGTGACATCCGCTTGATATCTGATATTTTGTTGGGGAAAAAATCTAAATGCAAAGAACATGGACCTTTAAATTCACGAAGATTGCCCCTTGTCTGACACTCGGTTCACGCTGATTCTGTGCAGAAGATTGGGATGTTGGACAGAAGTGGGTCAAAAATATTAACGGAAAGGATTTTATTCCCCAACAGCAGCATGGTAAGTTTCAGTGAAAAGTTGTCAGTCTTATGTAAATCCTGTGTTTCCATGCAGCTGTCAAGCTGAACACGGCGCAACAAGTCATGTTTATTATGCTAGCTATTGCTAAGAGACACGGAGCTGCCCTGTTGCTGAGAGTAAATGACTAATGTGGGAGGTGTTACAAAGTGTAAACCTGCAACACAAGGAAAAAACATGTGGACTTAAATTCTAGCCTGATACATGATTGTAAAATCGTGAAATGAGCAGGCTAGATTTTGTTATTATTATTAGAAGTTGTACTTCATGCCAGACTGAGGAGAGATTCTGCTGTTGCACTTTTATATAATCTGGTCATCATGTTGACGTTGGAGCCTTAAATCAGACACGTTGGGAACTTTTGTTCTCCCGCCATTCATATAAATAACATTATTCTAGTTTTTGGAAGATCGCTATGAAACTGGTGTAACCGCTGGTGCATTACTCCAGAGAAACACACACATGCACGCTCCGTTTCACTGCTGCAGGCAGGTGATGTTCAGAGCTGCTCTGTCCCTCTATGAGAGACTTGGAGTTTCATCACAAGTTAGATGATTGAAAAAATTATCTTTAATACCTATGACGAAAATCGGATGAATATTTAATCTGCAGTGATTGACTACAACTAATGATCTAGCTTTTACATATTACTTAGATGGGGAGGAATATCTAGCAGACTTTTTACGTGTTTCTCCTTTCTCTATTCTGGTTATTGTTCAACCAATTCTAAATTAACATTAAAAACAAAATAACTTAAATACTGGCAGATCAAATGCCTTCATTACTATCCATGGGCCACTGTTTAACATTGTCAGTCCTGATATCCATTCTGATGTCAGAGTCAACAGGCAGCAACAGATACCAGTTTGTCAACACAAAAATGGTGGCGCGGCACACACAAAATGGCTGACGGATTAGTCTATAGGTAACTATAAATCTAAATCAACCGGATCTCAGTGCTGCATTTGACACGGTCAAACATCTTACTAGACTGGCTGAACAATTGAGTAGGACTTTCTGGCACTGCAATTAACTGGTTTGAGTCCTATCTAAAAGACAGGGACTATTTTGTGTCTATAGGTA
>JAOXYM010000019.1:6945419-6958218 GCA_028567055.1 Leptatherina wallacei
AATAATATTGTAAAAGAATGCAAGCAGAGGGAAGAGCGAAGCAAGAAAGCGTCAGCACGGGACAGAAGCAGGAAGCAAGAAAACTTAGTAACCTTGAGAAGATTTGCCTGGAAGATTTACTTCCTCTTCTTTTCTGCTATTCTTCAGCTCAGCCTCCAAAACCTCTCCTTACAAAATAAGAGCAATGCAGGTTCATGCTAATAACTTCCACTGTGGAAGTGGCAGTGATGGCTAGTAATCACCCTGACCTGCTGGTTGTTTTTATTCCAGCATCCTGGATTTTTGCAAACTCGATTTAAAAAAAATGCTCAGATGCATCAGAGGAACCTGACATGAGCTTTATATTTGAGTTATTCAACAAATTCAACAATAATCACTGTTTGAAGTACTGAAATGCTGAGGTGCATTAAGGTCAGCAATCAAACCGACACAAGTTTTAGCAAGTCCAACAATAGATTTTTCTCAGAAATTATAACTGGAAATCACACCAAAATGTTACATTTGTTAAACTTAACATATTCATGTTAAAAGAAACTGAGCACACAATATCATTCAAACCTGGTGGTGTAATCCATATATTTAACCAAAGAATGTAACTTAAACTTGTTGCTCAACCTGTACATATCATTAACATGTTAGATTCATTTTCCGGACCAATTCCAATGGCATAACTTACATTTTTTTGAATGACTTTAGCATCACAGTTATTTGAGTTACATTAGCACTAGAGGTTTCTTATGAGTTGGAAGTCAAGTTAAAGTACGTGTTAACTTGCTTGCAAACACTGCAGTAACTTTATTTTCAATCTTGCTTTTTAAAAATGTATCTGTTTTTTTTGTTTTGTTTTGTTTTGTTTTACTAACATTACTTGTATTCTCGATATGTTGTACAACATTACTATTGGTGTACAGCACTTTGGCCAGTGCCAGTCGTTTTTAAATGCCCTTTATGAATACATTTGAACTTTGATACATTAACTCTAAATAAACACTGAACAGATTTTAAATTCTATACAATCAAATGTTTAACTTAGGTTATTTAGTATTTTATTTCTTCATATGCCAATATTTCTGTCATCTTGTTGACAATGAGAGAGTTAACTCAACTTCACTTCCATCTACACAGCTGCTTTATATCATGTCCCCCTCTATCCTCTGTGGAGTTCATGCTCTGTCTATATTAATCTCCAGCAAATCAAATCAACGTCTCTGCCCTCATATTAGCTCCTCCACCTGTTACCATGGAAACACAAAGGCCAGCAGCAAATATTGTACAGGGGAGGGGTAGTCCAACTCTGACACAGATGGGAAGAGTGTGGCTTTGACACCCAGGAGATGTTTCAGGTGGGGAATATAGAGGTAAGAACTCTTCATCTATCACATGTACTATCATGTTGAGAATGTCACATTAGAGAGTGCAAGGCGAGAAAATCCAGTCAGTAGTGTGAAATTTCACTGATGTTCTACTGTACTCCATAGACTGTCTCCTCTTCAACTGTCTGCGGATATTCTTCACCATTCTTATACTTCTATTTTTTCTCATGTTCAATGTCACACATCATCTTTGTCATATCCCACCCACTGGAACCCCGACTGAGGCTGGAAGAGAAAAACGCGGGCAAACATAGAGACCCAGTCCTTTTTTCCTCAGAAAAAGAGAAGGGAATTATTTTTAAGAACTCAGTCCATGCTGTGTGATCAGTATATTTTCTGTGTGATGTGAAAAAAAAGAGCCAGTTGAGAAAATAAAAAGCGAGTGATGGAGACAAAAACCACAGGGGGCGAGTTATTATATTCACACAGAATACATGCAAATAGACCTACATTGTTAACTGAGGGTCAGGGTACTCCTGTTTGAGATTTAAGGAAAAGAAAAGGAAAAGAAACAACGAGGACAATGAATAGAGAAGTAGATAAATGAAAGATAAAAACAGTTATTCACAAAGTAAAAGTAGATATAAGATGTAACAGAACTGATCAGAATTTAGCAGTCTTTTTATTTTACATATGCACTTCATGATTCACTAATAAAAAGTTTTAAAATTGGATTATTATAGCTCCATATTCTCATTCTGCAGATTAAATTCCCAAAGCCACTGTGTCTGTAGGTGTTTTACAATTACAAAACAAAACACGAATAAATAATTAATTCCTTTTGTAAAAGCAAAAGCTAAAAAATGCTCATCTTTCCCACTGGCAGCCTGTGGGTACCAAAAAGGGAAAAGCAAAAAAATATTAATACATTTCATTAAGTTGAAATAGGTCTACTTAATTCCTAGCTCTTCCATGCACGCACAGTTTTATTAGAATGTAATTTATAGCCACAATATGCTGAAAAAGAAATGGCGAAGCTTAAAGCGATTTTTCTACTCGCGGCATGACTTATGCCTGAGGAGGAAGAGAAGAAAACAAGAGGTATACAAGTGCAAAAAAAACGGAGAGGAAATGGAAGTTTTATTGACAGGGGTTTTCATAAGAAAAAAAAAAAAGCAGAAAATTGTAGTTGTTTTTGTGCGCTCCTTCTGATATTACTCGTGACCTAAAGCCACAGGAATGCAAATCATATATTTTACAGGGTTGATACAGATTCCAATACTTAGAAGTAATTCATTGTGCGAGTTGTTTATTTATGTGCGTTGTGAAGCTTTGCTGTATTTGTTGGTGAACGATCTTTCCCATGACACTCCTTGACCTTTCCTAAGCCTACTTTGATGGAGGTCAGCGATCTCTGATGCCTCTGGTTACATAAACCTAGTTGGATAGCTTCATCAGTTATCTGGTATCTGAGTGGGCTGCAGAAGACACAATATCTTGTGAGGAAATTTACTCTCCTCATCTGGTATGTCAAGAGTACTTTGAATGAATATGAAACTGCAGCCATTTCCTAAAGGAGTTAAATGATGAAAAAAGTGATAATGGATTGCAGAGCTGTATCTGTATCGCCTTAATTTAACTCACTTTCTGCAAACATATATGTACTGTATAAAGTCTGTCAGACAAGCAAGTGTGTGAGCTGAATATGAACTGAATGTGTGGTTTTGAGAAGATTCTACAGCGAGAGAAGAAGAAAAATGGTTGATAATGCAAGAATACAGAAAAGATTACTGAAATTGGTGTCAAATTCTTTTTTTTAACATGCAGGGATAGAATTGTTCAGTCATTTGACTTGTAGAGCATCTGTATCTCAAGACTATCCTTAAGAATTGTTAAGGGATGTAACTGCTCTGTCTCCTGCAGAAATCCTTTGTCAAGATTTCCCGAGAGGAGAATCTGCCTAATGGCAAAGCCTTGGTGTCAGGAGGAAATGAAGTGTAGATTTTGTCCTGATCCTGGAAGAAGATACTTTAACAGACAGAATGCAGTAGGAGCCAAGGGAGTTTATTTCAGGGCTGCCTGAAAGTTAAAACTTTAAAGTTCCAGCACATTTCAGTGGAAGTATGAGCTAAAGCAGCACATTTTCTAGACTTGAAAAAGAACCCAATTAGAATAATGTGGCAAAAAATTTTGCCCCTGTGGAAAAAAATCTGATGCTGTCTAAGGTTATGTTAGGAATACTAGATTCCGTTTTGCAAGTTGTTTAAAGCTGAGCTGGAAGAGCTGAGTAAGATCCATGCTGCTCTGAACAGAGGTTCTATTGGATAATATGCAGATAAACAATCAATGGGATGATGCATAAATAAATTGCATGCTGGCTGTTTTTTTATGGAAGAAAACTTTTTTGCCTAATGCAAGAAAACTGCATCACCGGCCTAGCTTGCTATGACACCTACACTTGTGCAGCATGCAGTTAGTGATGCCAAGACACACAAATCTGATTGAATCACTTGCAAACAGAAATGTGTTGTATGAATTTGATGTGAAATGTCAGTTTGACTTTCTTTCAGTCTTAACACAGCTAGATGTACTATTGATTGCTGGGGTTCACCTCACCCTTATTTCCAAGCTACTCCTCCAAAATATGCATTATTTGTGGACACAACACTAACCTGCATGCTGAAGATGCAAAATTTGATAAAGTGTTACAGTTCGACAAACCTGCCCATATCATTGGGTGAAAGATTTTTTTAAGTATACGTTAACAACATTTGTATTAACTTACACATTTCCACTTAAAATTTTCCAGTTTATACTTGAAAACTTCAAAGGATTGGATAAATATAGAGGACAAAGCAGTTTTAAGTGAGTTTGAGTAAATACTCAATCTGTAGTGAAATAGCACAACTTGCAGAGATATAATACAAACTGTCAAACTAAAGATAATAAAATAAAAATAGATGTATTCCAGCTACATTAACTAAATTAAAAAGGGTAGAAGCAATAGTTGTTTCCCCCAAAGCTCTTCATCTGGTCTGTTTTTATTCTTGAGTAAAAAACACAAGGGTAAAGTAACATGTATCAACATGGCAGCTTGACTTCCTCAACAGTTTTAAAATAAAATGCTGCTCTTTTGCATTGTGTAAGGATTCCCCCAGAGGAAACCTGAGGCCAGACCCAGAACACAACATCTCCCAGCTGGCCTGAAAACATGTCTTGCACTCCAACAAGGTGCCGAAAATGACATCGATCATGCTTGATTTAATCTGCACTGCTATCCACGCAGTGGGTAAATCCTGGGTAGTAGCGACTAAGATTGACAGAGAGAGAATTGAAATAAGGAAAATGTGCCCAAACACTGGAGATGTTAATTGAATTTCGTCAATATTATCACCCTAAATTAATCTCGCTATGTAGGATCCGCGAAAACATTCCATGTGTGGGCTCATCAGCACTAACCCTTGTCTTCGTTGCCTTTTGTTAAAAATAGGTTTAAAAAGTCAGAGGTTTTTATCATTGTGTGCCATGTTTTGACCTCTGTTAAAGAATGCATTAAAGTGTTAATAATATGGAGCAATTGGTTTCATGAGACTTGTTTTTATGCTTTGTTCCCCATTTAAAACCAACAGTGACCATCTAACTGTAGACCAAAGACATACGAACAGAAGAACACAGCAATGACTAAATATATACCATGAGTTAATTTATGACCAGACTCTTTCACTCTTTTTTAAAAAAAGAGTGAAAGAGTCTGACAGTAAAGAGTCTAACTGGGAAAAAATATCACTACTCCTCACTGTTCAGGCTAAGGTTACGTTCTGCAGGATCACATTTCTGAAATGGGTTTCTGTGAAGCCAAAAATCAAAGTTTCAGGACAAAACTGGAGCTCCTTCTGATATCACCTGTCAAAGAGCTTCCACCTCCGCTTCCTGTCAGATTATTCAGCTGAAGTCATCTTTTTAGATTTTTTTTTTCTATCAGCTTTTAAGCCAAGAAGTTGATGCAGGTAACAGCAAGTACAACTTAAATCTTTTAAGGCTGAAAATACTTCAATTTCCCTGCTGTGAACAAGGATTTGTGGTTCCTAAATCAAACCAAGCTTTATACACTTAAATCACAAGGATTTTTTTCTCTTAAATCCCTGCTTTTAAGATGCGAAGTAAGAAAGGATTAAACTGCTGCAGTAGTGGAGTTACTGTGGTCAAAATCAGCACAAAAAGGTACACATTAAATCAAACGTGTGGTGGAGTAGGATTCCCTCCCTCCCGATTTGCATCCCCCGGGTGTGGCACTAATTGCTGGGCAGGGCAGAAGGCCTTTTTAGCCAGGCAGGTGTCTGCTCTTCAGCATGTGTTCTTGGGTTGTTCATACCTCCTTGATGGTCCTTCTGCATGCAATTGGTGTGGCTGATTATAGCCTGACAACCCTGCTGATCTGTAACCCTAAGTGGCACCATCTTTCTTCCCTGCTGGGGCTTTGGTCTCATTTCTCTTTTCTTTCAGGTGCTTACAACTCCTTTATTTCTCTGCACCGTGGCTGTCCACTGACTGTCGCAGCCACATGGAATTACCTGCGACAAGCAGCTTCACCTTTTGCAGGTCGGCTGTTTGATTATCCCGGTGGCTGATTGTGCCGGGTGGCTCATCAACACTTTTGCAGCATTTCTGTTGCTCTTTCTCTCCTCCTCCCTGTGGGAGGCCTGCTTGTAATGAGACCATCATTCTGTTTGTAAATGCAAAAGCAACTTAAGTAGTATATAAATTGCCTCAAAAATTTTCATTTTGTCTTCAATCTTGAATACGTACTTTTTTTGTTTCTTCCACACAAATTAGTAGGCCTCCATAGAACAGCTGATAACACGCCAATAACGCGTCAGCGGACGTTTCTGAGGAGGGCTGCAGGTGACAGCCGAAACATGTCAAGGTATGTGATATCTAGCCTACTAATTTGTCTGAATAGAAGAAACAAAAAAGTAGTATATAAATTGACTTTTGTGTACCTTTTTTCTTCTGGTAGGCACCAGAATTGCCGACGCATTGTGGCGCACTACGACCAAATGCAGATGGACATTCTGCTGTTTTGCCTGGTTCTGTTTTACTTGGTTGTATTTGCATTTTAATTTCCGTCACCTGTCCTGGTTTGACAGCAGGCAGCCCTTCAGCTCCTTTATATACTGTGTACATATTTATATACATGGTCAAAATGACCGTCTTGGACGTTAGTGTTAAAGGCATGTAATGTATACAAAATAAAGATTTAGCACAAAGATATGTTCATCACTACATATTTGAACTGATGGTAAAATCAAAAGTGACCATTTCTGTGAGTTGAAGTCAGAAGCCTTGGCTGAGACTGAAGTAAATTTAGAAGTTTTAAGGCAGTGTGGATTGAAGTTGAAAACTGGCTTAAATACTAAAAACAACTGGACTGCAGACATTTCAGCCCTCCCGAAAGCCCAGACACTGATGATGCACCATCTGGATACAAGAATAGGAAGAAGGTTTCATCTATCCATGCCAAGTCTGAGATGCACAAACATGCAATGATGACATGGAGAGATCTGTCACAGAGCTGTAGCTAGTAATGCAAAATTGGCTTTAATTGGGTTTTTGCTCAAGGAAAATGTGTTTAGTTGAGATGGATAACTGAGAGATTCTAATATATTTTATTTAATAGTTATATTTCTAAAGTATGACTGTAATTAAATTGCTGTGATAATATTGACTTAATTATACAATAATTTTTAAGGCTATTTACTGTGTTATTTTCTCATGAATGTGTCTCTCCGTCAAAGCAGTTGACCCCCCCCCCCCCATTGTTGGACTAGAATTGCCACTGGTTATCTTTAAATTTGGTTTTCAGGTTTTATCCTTAACAGCTGATTGGTTTTCATCTTTATTTTTTCATTATTTTTAAGATTGTCAATAATGTATCATTTTAAGAATCAGTCTGTCCAGGTGCATCATTCAGATGTGATTTTTTTTTAAATTTAATTTACTGGAGGGTAAAACTCACCCCGTTAGTGTTGTCGACCCAGATAGACTATAAACAAAGGAAAAACATCAAATTCCCCTTGCTCTCGCCACACATGTAAAAATAATAAGTTGTAAAGACTTGCTGGAAGCTAACTATGGAGATTTTATCTGGAATTATTAGAAATTAATAAAATTCTATGATGGGTTTCATGGGGGGGGGGGACTAATGTTTGATTAGTCTATGCCTCAATACAATGTTTTTGGTGTGCAAAATCTAATGCATTGAAGAACCATCATTATTAATTCTAGGAAAATCAAGACCACATTCAACCCTCTAGCTATATAAACCTCAGATGATTTGCTGCAGATAATTTAGCAAAATATTTAGTGAATGTATATTTCTGCAGCTATGAGCAGCGCTGCTGAAAAGCCCTTAATGATTGTTAGAATCTGTTAGGATAGGGAAAGTCAGGCCGGACCCAGGAAGGAGCAGACGGGAGGTTTCCGAGACAAAAGATTTGTTTCTTGGAACAAAAACTGCTGTGGCTGAGGTGGCGGTGAAGAGGCTGGCAGAACGGTTAACAAGGGGTTGTTGCAGTCCAAAAAAGGCAGTTCTCTGAAAGGAGTTTCAGACATAAAAAGGTTAATCTTTCCAATCAGCACCACCACCACGCTCAGCTGGAAGCCTGGACATCTAAAAACAAAAAACACAGCCAAGAAAAACACAAATCCTTACAGAATGTGGCTCATTGTTTTTTATTTTATGGTATTGAGATGATGCACTTCACCACTTCAGAAACATTTTATGCATGTAATTTCTAAGTATTTTAAGTTTAGGCTTACAGTAGAACTCTATATCTTTTCAAAATGTGTTAACCTTGCCCCTCTGAAATACTGTATACTTAAAAACATCTGTGATCATTTCTAAGCTTCACTTGTTACTTTTTCACTTTCCTAAACTCCAAATTATAGTGATATTTGTTCTTAACATATATTAATCTCTTACCCTTTTATATTAAATGTTCAATTGTCCATTTGAACAACAAATAGTCAGGAATTGTAGTCTACTGGTCCTTATCTTAAAAGAGGGCCCTTGAACTACAATTAAATGCAAAGTGGCCAATGCAATGAATAGATAAGAACATAAATAAATAAACACTGTTATTATTAGCCAGTAGCCACTATGGAAAAACTAAGTTTAAACAAAAGATGCATCAGGCAGTTGTTTTTGCTTCAATCACTTGAAACAACACTACCTAAGTTTCTGACCTGTAAACTGTGCCTCTGACAGGCACACTGACATTCATTATGCACATTCCATCACTGCTCTGCTGCATCCCGTGGCAGAGAAACTGCATATTACAACTTTGTGTGCCAGCAATACATGACAGCTTTGTTTTGCAGTACTGTTCTCTGTCACATGCCAGCAACTGAATATCAACTCACTGGTGTTTTTAGACGCACACAATGGCTGATTCAGCAAAGAAATCCAAGAGGAAATTATTTGAGGAAGCAAGAAAGTGACAAAGAGACAGAGCAAGAGATGCAACAAGAGTCAACATCAAACTAACTTAGAGAGCTCAGAGAAGAGACAATGAAAAATGGATACTGACTTAATTTATTAGGGGGCCCAAAGTGTGAAAATCTGTCAAAGTTCAAAATACAATCTAATGTCAATTTGACTGTAATAAAAGTGACTTTGTGGTGCTCACAGCTTCACACTTCACATTAAATAATAATATGAGGTGATCCAATAAGCTGAGCTGACTTAAGTTTATATTATCTTTTTTAAAGCAAATAGTGCTTCTTCATGTGAAATATTTGATATTCAGTTTTAACATCAATGAACTGTACATGTTAATTTACATGTCTGGAGAGAGACATCCATAGGATTTACTCGAGTTGGTGTGGAGCTTCAAGAGATTTATGTTCAGTTCTGTCATTATGTCATGTTCTGTACCCTTACATGGCAGCTTAGGGAAGAGAAGCACATGTCCTTTACATCTAACTGTCTCTGCAGATGTTAGGAGACTGTAAATAGTTATCCTCCCTCCTGGCTGTGGCACTTTTGATGGTTTAGTATCTTATTCTTTTTCATTAATAAAAACAGATTAAATTCATAAAATATTTCTGATCCACTGCTATGTACCACTGATGGAATGTGAACTTTAAAGGAGCCAGTGAGTTTAAGGTTTTATCAGGGAGAAGTCATTACAAAAAAAGAGAGGAAATAGCTCCTTAGCACACATTCAAAAGCTTTGTATCAGTGGTTGGCAAATGATGGCCAAAATTGGCCCGCCGCCAATAACATCTGGCCTGCCAGAGTACATTCATAAAAACCGATAAGGTATCATTGCACAGACATCTGCTGCTTACAGCTATGCCCCTTTAAGAACGATCGAGCTAGAGGAGGAGAGAGAGAGAGACGTAACGTGCAACAGCTGAGTTGTCAGTAGCTGGTGAGCGCGCCACAGGTTGGACCTGGCATTGGAGCAGAAAGTTAACTGTGAGAAAAATTTTTTACTTAGCGGTGAATGTTTTGCTACAAGCTAGCAGCTCTTTTAGTTCCAGCAGAGTCTGTGTCTGCTTCCCCACTGCTGGGTTAAGAGTAGCTAGCTAACCATGGAGCTAGCTGCTGCTTCAACCTGGAACCAACTGCCTCACCCCCGACCTCAGTTTGGAGCATTGACTGTAAAATATATGGACGAGGTTTTCCCGTAGGTTTCTGAAGAGCTGAAAAGAAGGTCATTCAGAGGTTCCCACCGTCGCCATCTTGGCAACGTTACGAGTCTCGTGACTTTCGGAAAACCCAAAGATGGGGAAGGAGGAGGTGCTGAGAGGGGGGATGTGAACGTGGGGAGGGATGATTGACACCCTTCAAACTCTGAGCTACGAGCTAACAAAGCTAACCCTGAAGCTAACGGGAGCTAACCAGCTAATGGAGGTAGGCAGGCTAAAGCTAAGGCGCGCTGTTAGCCGACTAAAATACGAGATTGTGCTACTCTGTTCCTCGTTTTGCCGGATATCTGCCACCTGTCAATCAAAAGGACACGCCCCTAATTATGAAGAATTTTAAGATTAAATAACATCCAAACAGATAAGGTAGACTTTTTTTCACTCTCCCCACAGTTGTCACGAAGGTAAACTTGAACTATTAAAACTTTTTTTGAACCAGGCTTTAAACATGTTAAATTTTTGGCACTTCCGCATAGGCTTCACGTTTCTAAGCCTGAGGTTGCCCCTTGGTTTTGAGGTAGAAAACTGCTGTTTCTGTCAGAGTTTTTCCCGATAATGAAGGGACCACAGAGCAGCACGGTTGCTATGGTTAAAAAACTCTCACAGACATGTTGCTTCAGGAGCAAAAAGACCAGACAGAAAGACGAGGGAAAAAACAGGTTTGTTGCTAAATGCTCCTGTGGGCATTGTGTCTAGTTCACCTGTTTGGAACCCCCCCCCCACTATAAACCCAGCCAGACCAGGTTCAATGCCAAAGTCTTCCAGACCCACATCTCACCTACCTGCTGTACAATAAGGACACTAGAGCTGACACAATATTAGAAATTTAGTAAAAAAGTTAAAAGACACACAAACACGTGTGCATGGAACAACAAACATCTGACATATTTCCATATATATGTATATGTGTGTGTGTATAGATTTTCCATAATGAAGATGTAAGTTTGGCCCGCAATGAAGTTGGTGTGAAAAATTTGGCCCCAGGCCAAAATTTGGCCCCAGGGCAAATTTTATTGCCGACCCCTGCTTTATATGTTTTTGCTTTTGACTTGTTTATTTTTGTCTTAATTTAGATCAAAGCAGATTTTGCTTATTATTCCCGACTCTGTTTTAAAGGTTAATTTGTTCATAAATTCCTAACATTGGAAGTTTGAATACCTCCAGGAACTTTTCATCACTGGTGTCAAAAGTTTTAAGTTTAATATCACAAGTTTATGCAGTGTTTGTTGAGTAAGCTCCATTGGTGCATTTGCCTAACCACGTCTTAACCCTTACATACTGTGTGGGTCAAATTTGACCCGTTTTGACATTTGACAGCAGTAAAACTACACTAAATTAACTTGAAATTTAATGACTTTTCCTAAAGTGACCCAAAAAACATAGAAATGATTTTTTTTATTATTGTTTATTTTCATTTAGATGCTACAAATTTTTGGACACTGAGGCTGTTCCAGGTCAAATTTGACCCGTATCTATTTAGATGGGTTTTAGAGATGCCAGTGTGGGTCACATCAAGGAAAATTATGGTTTTAGGGAATCTTGAAACTGTGAAACACTGCAAATAGTGTAATTGTGTATTTTTAAATGGGTAAGTGGTGACAGAGTTGAAGGGGGACCTGGACACTCACAAGAATGTCCATGTGCACACAGAGACAGACATGCTGGTTTTCAAGGGACATGGTGGTTATCTGGAAAAAGCAAAATAGTGAAACAGCATAAGAGTGATCACATATGAGACCCTGAGGGATAAGGGATTTTGAATAAGTTTGGGTAGGAAGGATGATGCTGGGGGGTTCATAACGTTATAAAGGTATATGACTGTTATTTCTGTAACTGATATCATGGCAACATGACATAATGTGCAACAAACACTTGGTCTGATCTTCCAAGGTAAGGTGATTGATAGTGATTTGGAGGAGAAAGTGTCAGAATTTGAGGAAAACTTTGATTACAGCCCCTCTGAGAAAGATGACCAAAGAGAAGGACATGTAACTTCTGTTATTCAAAACCTGCAAAACTGCAGAGACCATTTTATAATAAGCATTTTATCATTTGTTTTGTATTCTAAGTGATAAATGTTGAATTGATATTGATAACTCAGAGGTGGTGTTTAGCTCAACTGATTGATCACTGCTTCAACTGGTGCTTTACAATAAACCGAACCAGGCTACACTTTTAAATTAAGTAAAATATATAGAATAAGTTATTGTGACTTGTGTTTTTATGTTTAATGTAAAACAGGACATGATACTGTGTAGTAATAAAAGCTTTTTTTTCCAATAAAGAGTCTTTTAAGACCTAAAAACTAAACTCTCCATGCTCTCTAAAAATCGTATTGAGGATGAATCTTGCATTTATTAATGTGAAAAGGGCTATTTAGACATTCTAAATAGGTTTGCAGTTTAAAGTTCTATATTGACACTTACTAAAAGGTAATTCTTGGTCTAGGGCAAATTTGAAAGAACAATATGTAAGGGCTAATCTAAACAAAATCTTTATCCAAGACCATAACGAAAAAATAAAAGATTTTGATGATGGTCCCATTTTTTTTCCATTACATACTTAATTGGCATCATTAGTTTTCCCTACTTTAATGTAAAACTGGCCAGCAATGAACAAAGGCCCTAATTTTCCTTATTCTACAAAACATTCGGCAGCATCAATATTGAATACAAGTTTTTTTACCGTCCGTACCGTACTGTCCTCTTCCGCTTATCCGGGGTCGGGTCGCGGGGGCAGCAGCTTGAGCAGGGCAGCCCAGACTTCCCTCTCCC
>JAOXYM010000019.1:6958318-6969681 GCA_028567055.1 Leptatherina wallacei
CCCCTACGGCCCCTCCCGCGGGTGGTGGGTCCACAGGAGGGGGGGCCCATGTTTCCTCTTCGGGCTGGGCCCGACCGCGCCCCACAGGCGAAGGCCCGGCCACCAGGCGCTTGCCCCCGTGCCCCACCCCCAGGCCTGGCTCCAGGAGGGGGCCCCGGTGACCCGTGTCCGGGCAGGGGAAATCTAGGTCCATTTGTAATATTCATCGTAAGGGCCTTTGGGCCGCGCTTAGTCTGGTCCCTCCCCTAGACGACCTAGCCGCTAGGGTCGGGACGCGCAAACCCCTCCACCACGATAAGGTGGCGGCCCAGGGAGGGGAGGGAGGGGGAAGTTTTTTTTAAATTACATATTTCATATTGTATATGGAAACCACCACTGTGTACTTTTTAAGTTTTCATTGATGTTGCAGGACTTGAGTTTTTTCCCAGAAATGATGACTGTCCCCGTTCTCTCAGAAATATTCATTTTCAGTTCGTGATGGATTTTTTCAAGATCCTTGACAGCAACACACAAAAGACTTATGGAACTGCTACTCCATGGTGAATGATGTGGAAGGACTAAATTTCTGCTGCCCTTTTGTGTAAAAGCAGCTCAGGATCCTTGGACATCCAGGTAAAGAGTACAGACTGGATGATATTAAGGTTTTATAACTGCTTGCTATTGTATATTTTAGCATGCTACCTCCATCTTCCAAGAAAAACTGCAGGCTAATCTTATTTTCAGTGTGACAGAGAAATGAAGATGCTTTGTGAGAGAATTTTCTACTGATGCATATTTTCTAAAACATTGCCAGAACCTGACATTGGAAAACATAATCGCATTTTACAGCAGTTGCATGTAGTCAGCATTGTCTTCATACAGGTCTGAATAACATCTGCAGAGAATAAACATGTTGGTGCCTGTTTAATTGTATTGAGAAAATGAATGCACCATCCACAAAAGATTTAGACAGCTGAAAAACAATTATAATTATTTGCTAATCATTCCAGACTTATAGCTAAATAATTGCATAATAGTTTACATTTATCATTTCATAATGCACCAGATGTCCTGAACTAGACTGCAAGAAGGTCAGTTAAGCACCCTGACACTTTTTTTCTTCTGCAGTCATGCTTTTGTAGACAGGCCAAACACCATATAATTAGTTTGGCATAATCTTTTTTTAAATAAGCAAGACCTTCTCTGAGAAAGATGTTGTCCAGATGCAGCATTAATTGTGCCTTAATAGTTGTCCAATGTATCCATTAGCACAAATGTTGTTTTTTTAACTGTGCACTGTTCACAAGCCAGATCATCCCTCACCATAGCCAAAAGCAAACAGTGACTGTGATAATAAAAATTGATGTCAAATTTGTATTAATCAGACAACAGGACAGTTTGCAACTTTGGGAGCCAGGATGACTTTTATGGATATAAAAGAAATGAAGCTTTGTGAAATTATGTCTCCCTTTGGCTAAAGATACATATAAATGCTGGACCTGACACAAAAAAGGGGGAGAATGAAAAGAAGAGCAAAGGAGGAAGTGAAGCTAAGAAAAAGGAAACGGATAGAAAAGATGGAAAACGACCACAACTGTACCCAGGGGTTGCAGGACAGTTCAGTAGTAGAGTGGTAGTGGAATATACAGTCTTGATCTGAGAAGAAATGAGGAGGTGAGGGGTATGTGTAGGGGTCAGCCAGAGTTCAGTAAAGACACTGGGATAGAAGCTATTCCTCAGTCTGCTGGTCCTTGTCTAGAAGCTTCTGAGGGCAGGAGGGAAAACAGTCTATGGGCAGGGTGGGAGGAGTCCTGAAGAATTCTGTGAGCCGTTTCTTCTGGACATCCTCAATGGAAGTGGGGTGCCTGTGATGGAATGAGCAGCTTCCATACCAGACTGTGGCACAGTTTGTTGGGATACTCTCGATCACACAATGAAAAGAGTTCACCAGGATGGCTGAAGACAGGTGGTTCTTCTTGGGTGTCCTCAGGAAGAAGAGGCGCTGGTGAGCTTTCTTGACCAGACTGGAGGTGTTAGTGTTCCAGGACAGGTCCTTCGAAATGAGGATTCCCAGGAACTTGAAGCTGAAGACGCACTCAACAGCCTCCTTGGTCTTCCTGGTGTTGAGGAGCAGGTTATTTTCAGTGCACTATGTGGCCAAGTGTTGTACCTCTTCACTGTAGACTGTCTCATCGTTGTTGCCGATAAGACAAATCACTGTGGTGTCGTCCGCAAATCTGATGATGGTGTTGGATCCATGCATGTGTGTGCAGTTGTGGGTGAAGAGGGAGTAGAGAAATGGGCTCAGCACACAACCTTGTGGCACACCTTTGTTGAGTGTGATGGTAGTGGAGCACATACTGTGGTCTGTTGGTCATAAAGTGCATAATCCAGTTGCAGAGGGAAGTCTTGGTGCCAAGATCTCCGAATTTAGCGGTTAAATTGGAGGGATGTCTGTAAAATGCTGAGCTGAAGTCAGCAAACAGTAATTGTGCATATAAGTTGTCCAGGTGTGTGAGCACAGAATGCAGCCCTATGGAAACTGATTCATCTATACTCCTGTTGCTGTGGCAAACTGGTGTGAATCCAGTGTGGATGGAATGGAATTTTTCGGGTGTGTCATGACCAGTTGCTCAAAGCTTTTCATAATTATGGAAGGGAGTGCTATCGGGCGGTAGTCATTGAGGCATGTCAGACTGGAGTGTTTTGGCACTGATGCGATTGATGTGACTTTGAAGCATGATGGCACAACTGAAAATTTCTATGAAGATCCCAGCCAGTTGCTCTGCGCATGCTGTGAGCACAAGCCCAGGTATACCATCAGGACTGGCAGCCTTACCTGGGTTGATCTGGCTCAGTGCTGTCCAAACATCTGTGGAGGAGAGTATGAGGGGTTGTTGGTCTGCAGGCAATGTGGTCTTGGTGGCAATGGCTCTGTCCTTGTCCTTCTCAAAGTGAGCTTAGAAGTCATTAAGCTCGTTCAGGAAGTAAGTGCCCATAGCTGTGGTGGTGGAGTTGTTGGGTTTATAGTCTGTGATAGCCTGTATGATTTGCCACATCTTTCTGGGGTCGAAGTTGGAAAGTGACACTCTATCTTGAGTTTGTAGCAGTGCTTGGCCTTGTCCCTCTTCAGGTTTGCCCTGGATGTGCTGTACCCCTAATCTGAAGGCAGAGTTACGGGCTTTCACCAGGAGCCATACCTCCTTGTTCATCATGTGATCTGCTTTTTTGTTGAGATACTGTTGAGTGGTGATATAATCCAAAACAGAGGAAGTATAAATGTCAATATCTGTATGTGAGCCACAGGTGGCCTGGGTAGCAAACATACTCCAGTCCGTGGGTTGAAACCTGTCCTAGAGTCCGGAGTCTATCCCCTCTAGCCCCACTTTGATGGTCTTCAATGATGGCCTGACACGGTTGATAATGGGAGAATATTTAGGGGTGAGGAACAAAGACAGGCTGACTGATTGTCTCAGGTGGGGGAGGGGGTTGGTCCAATGTTTTGTTTCTTTTAGTGTTGCAGGAAACATTCTGGTAGAATTGGGGGAGCACTGTCTTTAGGTCTGAGTGCCGCAACAATAAACACTGCCTCTGGGTATACAGTATGTTGTTTGTTAATAGCTGCATGAAGTTTGCATGAACTTGGTATTAGCATCTGGGGGAATATAGGCTGCACTTATGATGGTGGATGTTAACTCCTGTGACAGATAAATGGTCTACATTTAACCATGAGAAACTCTAACATAGCTACTGTCTCCCAACAGTAGAGTCCATACACCAGGCCTTGTTGACAGAAATGCACAATCCTCCGCCTCTAGTCTTACCAGAGCCATCAGCTGATCTATATGCCTGGTGTGTGGAGTGTGCTCAATAGTACCTTTCAGTATGCTTCCGTGTAGCCATATTTGCATGAATATTAAGACATTGCAGTATAGAAGTCTTGTACTGTGGATGAATCGGAGTTGCAACGCATCTATTTTGTTCACCAAGGACCGCACATTAGTAAGGAAAATGCTGGAATGAGTCAAAGATTGGTGATAATACTGTCCGAGTAGTGCAATTAGATATCCAAAAGCTCAAGTTGGGTGTATGATACAAATGCACAGCTGTTTTGTGCCCAGTGTCAAAGCCAGTGTCAAAGCCAATTTTCAGTGGGGTGGCCAGGATGGATCTGTGATCAATTTGTGGTGGCATAGCCTACATGTCTCAGTGTAACAGTGCACAAAGCGAAACTCAGCTTCAACGTCACACAGCAACTCAAAATGAAAAGTTAGAAGTTCAGTTTCTCAGTCTCGGGACGCTGCTGGGCCCACAGCAGCCAGGGTCCACAGTGGTGCATCTATGTCTACCAGTACTTTGCATGTTCTGGCAGAAATGCCCACATTGTATATTAATTCAATGCAAACGTGGTAAATGGATTGCAGGGGGAAAAGTTCCACTAGGAGCTTTTACAGCCAGCGTTCATCACCCTTTAATTATGATATTTTCTATTATTAACAACAACATGTTCAGAATATCTTTATAGGCTTAGTTGCTAGAACATTAAATTCCTTAAAATTCAACTTTTGAATGTAATTTGTTAATTTCCTTTAATTTTCAAATTTCATTAAACAGGGTTAATTTGAATGTACATGGTTCAGATACAGAATATTACAGTGGAAATGAAACACTCAAACAACCTAGAGTTATTTCCTAGATTGAGTCCCATTCTTATCAATATTTATATCAAAAATGTAAAAAAATATTATCATATAAAAGAATAAAGCCACGTCATTTTATCTTTTGTGGCATGAGCGCCGCAATGTTGCAGAACTATAAACCATGACATCACGGGGTTGGTTGGTCCAGCGGTTCTGATGAGAGTCCCCATGTCTGCACCTCAGTCAGAGAGACAACAGAGTGAACAGTGGAGACTGGTGAGCCAAAAGAGAAGAGAGGACTAAAGATTGACCACTACTGTATTACTCCTGGGTGTAAAAATGAGTTCTACAAAGTTGAGGCCGAGGACTAAACAGCCCATTTTCACAAACTTCCAATGAAACGGAGAACAGTAGCTACTGCTAATGGCTGGTGACTATAAGGAGGAAGAACACTGGGCCTGACTCCAGAGTCAACATTTTCTGGAGGAACACTACAAGAGCAGAACACTTTTGAGTCTGGCAAGGTCCACCGGACCAACAGACTAAAGCCTGAAGCTGACGTTAGCTAGCTTGGTGTCTCCACTCGGACATCCTTCAGGGACAGCATGCTCACCTCCAGAATGTCGAGCTCCCGGCACAGTAATCCAGATGTGTGAACATTAGTTATGCAAGATTTATCTGGCACGACATGGTTCAGATCAACTTCCTGACTGCAGACAGACTCCGCTGTCGCAGCTGCACCTCCACCAGAGAGCGCTGCCGACCCGCTCCACCGACACACACTCCGGCCCCACATCTCCCTCTTCTGCTCCGTATCACCGCTCCAGTCACACGGCGTAACAAAAATAGAGGCAATAGGATCTGGATGGTCAACAGGCCTTTAAGCTCTGTCTTCTGTTGTATTTATCTTCTTAAATGTATTACGGCTTGTTGGGTGTAGCCTAGTGTAGCTGGTAAAATCTATGGATTCCAATGGCAGCCAGAGAACCAACCAACCCTGTCACGTCATGTAACGATGGATGCACCCTGGCTCGCTTACTAGCTAAAATCACAAAATTAAATTGGTCATATCTGTTGTTATTATAACTAGCTATTTCTAAAAACAAATTTTTGGCTGAATGTTTTTTTTTTGTGTATGTTAGAGGAATTTCTGTGCCAAAATTGGCATGTTTTATTTCCACTTTAGATTATGTGGAGAGGCCTGTATTCTATCTGAACATTATTAGCTTGATAGTTTAGTTTATCTGGACAAACTTTTTATTTGATAACCAGAAAGAGTATTGTCCAAGTTATATTTTAATTTTCAGCCAGGAACTCAACAGGAGGACAGACTGAGCTGTTCTGAGCTAAATTAGCTTCTGTCTCATCTGAACACTATAAACCCTGATAAGTTCACAGAACTCAAAACTATTTTGTAACATAACACAAAAATATTTTAGGGATGTTTTTAAATGTTTTGTGTTTACATGAAATAAAAATCATATGTGCAGCTGACTTAAATTATGTCAATGTTATCTTATGAATATTATTATTCCACAATTTATAATTTGGGATTAATCACCAAAACTGTTCAATCTTCAACTCAAAATCTGAGGGGAATGCACTTATCATTTTTTATATTTGTCAACTCAAAATTTGGGGGGAAGGCACTCAAAATCAATCCTGAACTGAAATACTGATACCTGCACAATTATAGATCAGCTAATAATGTCAGAAAACATGAACACATTACAATTTAACATCTTTTTTTTTATTATTCATTTTTATTTTATCTTTTAATAGGCACGAATCACAAGTGCTCAGTAAAATTTAATTGATTGTTATAAATTAAAACAAAACTAAATGACTCAAGCAAAAACAAATGTAAGTCAAGTAAGTGTTAATAATTCCATATATGGATAGTTGTCATTGCGACAGAGGGTAGAGTCAGTAGTTTGGATGTACATCTCACATTATTCAGTAAAAAAACAATGATTACAGTTCACAATTCAATCAAATTTTAAGCATGTTCCATCCTCCACAGCAACTACTACTATTGAACATGGAGCCATTTAACACTGTTTAAAAATATTTTGGCACTCACTGTAACTTGAAAGCTGCAACTCACGTTTTAAAAATGAAACATTCAAAGCACTGGCTCCTACTGTGCTGTACTTCAACTGACAACATTAATGTGCATCAAGGTAGGCAACAGAGCATTTAACATGTTTTGTGCATGAATTGAACAGTCATCTTCAACAAGTTGTTCAGGGCATAAACTTTGCCTAGTCGATATGTGAACAAATCTATTAAATCTGAGGTAGAAAAGGCACACAGTGTTACATCTTAAATCTGAGGTAGAAGAAGCAAATTTCATTTGTCAAGAAGGGGACATCAACAAAAAACCTTCCTCAATACTCAGCTCAACAAATAATCCATTCTTAAAAATTCACTCATTGAAACAACTCCCTTTTGGAGCCAACCCCTAGCGGATGAGGGTGAACTACAATTTTTGGCATAAGCTTCTCATTTCTCCGCCGGAAGTTGCCGCTTGGTACAAACAGACCCTTGATGAGCATGTTAAATGCTGCTTAATCGCAAAAACTGGGGAGAAGCTGCCTTGCATTGTTCCAATAAAGATCATTGTATTTGCACAATTTTGTCCAGAATGACTAAAGCCATTAAAATAAAAGAAAAAAGCCTGTCTCTCTCTTTCCTTAAGTGCAATATTGGCAGAGTGACCTGACCTAGCATCAAGTATGAGCTGATTCATGATTTACTATAAAAACACAGGTGTTGTTCCACTGATGCTACATCACTCACAGAAACAGCACCACTCCTCATCACACAGGAACTCTTCTTTTTAATATTTTGGTTCAAATAAATACGAGTGGCCAACAAATCTAAATGGTCAGATTAGACCTGATATCTTCCTCTATGTCTCATGTTATGAATTATTGAGATAAATTCTTAGAATTGTCACAACTTTTATATATATCACACAAGATGGCCCTTTATTCAAAAACCGCAAACATTGAGGGATGATGCGTGTCAGTGAACCATTATGGGATGCTGTTGTTGCTCTGTATGTTCTAACAGCAAAAGCTTTTTGAGCTTATCAATAATTTACATCCAAAAACATGGGAAAATAGGGCCCATGATGAAACATCCCACAATTTTCTGCCAAAATACATCCTTTCATGGTAGGCCTCTACAATGAAAATGGAAGCTGAAGAGTAGTCCATGCATTACAGTCTGACTCCAAGGGGTCCCAACAAAAACTCAGTATGTGGCTTGTTGGAAGTATGACCAGGTTCCATTTATCTAATTTCATTTTTCCTTTTATTGGACTGTGACACACAAAGATGTGAATGGAGACTCTCCTAAACGTATTCAATATGAAAGTTAGCCTGAGAGCATTTGTGTACATAACAGTTCCTTTAAAGTCAGAATATTATGAATAGAGGTTCTGAAAGGAAATCTAACCCAATCCCTCATAGTAGATACATTCTGAATACATTCTTATACAATCATGCCTTCCAAGATGGTTTTTCCATTCTGGTCAGAACCAAGTGAACCATGTGCTTTTGCTAAATGAATCCAGTCTTTCCAATAAGTATCTGACACATTTCATTCCAGCTCAGTTTTTTTATTCAAGTGCTGAACAAACCAGATATCTCTACTTTAAAGGTAAAATCAAATAACTGGACACTTCATTGTACAGAAGTTATTTTTGTTTTTTGCTTGTATGTCCTTGACTAGATAATCACATTAGCTCTGCTTTATATCTGAGTCATATGTGGCCTGTTAAATCATATCCATACTGAGTGATACTGCTGCTGCTAAACCATCATGAATTAAATGCTTTTGGCAGAGTTATGAGAGTTTTTTTCTGTGCTGAATGCCTCTTCAGTGATTAGTATCTAATTGGAGGCAATTACAATATAGAACCATATCAAAACTGAAGGCTTTTTTTTTTTCATTTTGGAAACATGTCAACATAGTTTTGGATTTACATGCATAAATCATGAAAAGTGTATATGCATACTGGCCTATAAAAGATTGAATCATCCATCACCACTTAGCTCGTACTACAGCTGCATAAGGAATGACATTGCGCATAATTGTGGCTTCCAAAAAACCTAAAATGCCAATATTTTCCATGGCAACAAGGTTGAAATGAATTGATCATAATTGTTGCTGTTACAGATGTTTAAAAGAAAGTACCAAAATATCTCTCCCTCAGTCTTTCAACAATGGAGATCACACAGTTTAAAGTTTTTAAAATGTTAAACTATGAAAAGCGTGTATGTTTTTCTCTTTTTATGTATGGTTGAATTTTGTTTAAAGTTCAAATAACAAAATATATTGTTTTTTCTCTATTTCATATGTCAAGCTTTACAGGGTCAGTAAGAAATAAGCTCCCTGGGTTTGGTTGGAAAGTCTGTACCGCATGTGTATATTCTGCTATGTGGTAGGATGGATGTATTGCAGATTACAGTGGTTTATTGTTTCTGTTGTCTACCTATGGGTTTTGAAAAGCCAGCTAATGTAGCAGTACTTGCTGTCCAAAACAAATTTCCCCATGGGGACAATAAAGAGCGTTGTGTTGTTCCATAAAGATGAATAACAACTAAAATATGTTTTGAAATCAGATTTTGCTAAAAAATCCAAAACACAGAATAAAAAAGTCGGTAGCTCCACCATATAGGAATTTTCTCCCTTTGGTTTGCTAATTTATTTAAATAGATTTGTGTATTATGGCTAACTGTAAAATATGTTTTCTTGTCGATTTCCATATACATGCATGTGAGAAATAAAACCCTGGTACCCAGATATTTAAGTGTTCAAAAATATGACCACCAACTTTTTAAACAAACTGTTTTCCACAATCGGTTTTTTGTGATTTGACCAAAGAAGCCACTGTCGGTACAGCTTTGAGCCTTGTTGCTTTTTCTCATTTTCTTCTGTATCAAATGCTGATTTATTAAGTTATTCAGTTGTTATGGGGAAAGGAACAGAATTAAGGGAAGAAAAGATTGGTTGGTTTAGTTTTTATTTGCATCACTGCTACTGTCTGCACTCCCTGCCTCACTGTTGATGTTTTCCACCCAAATAGGATCAGGCAAGAGGAAACCAAATCCTTGTATCCATTAAAGCTGTGACACTGAGGGGTGTGCAACAACTTCAGAGACAATTCTTCTGAGATAGATGAGCCGGGGACAACCCACTGTGCAAAATTTGCCCTGAGAGTTACAGATTCAAATAACGACCCTTCCAAACAAAGTTATCTCTCTTAACATATATTTCCTAATATTAGAAAGAGATTAGGGGCTGTCTTGAATCATTGTTGAAGCACACAAGAGTGACAGAATGCAAATGGACAACAAATATTATAACTATTTGCAAGTTGCTTCTCAGGGTCAACCAGAGGTCTCTAAACAGGAAGTGTTGTCTGTGCCAGTCCCACCAAATTTGATTTGTGATTACCTCCAGAGATCTGAAAACATCTCTTCAAGTGTGAAAAATATGAAAATTGAACTGTCAAGTAAAAACTGACCATCTATGCCATCATTGCTCTGAATGCCAATGTGTTCCATTTTCAGAGCATAATTTTTGCCCTGACGTGGCCACCTAATGCCCCCTCTGGTGAACGTTAGAGCTCCGACGGTCGATTTAAGAGCTCACCCGGTCAAGTGTGGAGCCTCTCTGAGGTCACAATTAACATAAGCACTGAGTTTGCATGTTGAATAAGTATCCTTATTTTCATTTTTACTCGAGCCCTTGCACATGAATGTGCAATTATGTTATGAATAGAAAAGTCAGACCAAAATTCTGTCCAGAAAAAATAATAATGTTCCCTTGCCAAATCTTGTCAGATAGCAACTCAGCTATGCAAAAGACAAACACAAACATCCATATGCAGCAATTTAAAACAATTTGTTTCATATTACAATGGAGGGAAAAAAAGGTTGTGCATTTGTTTTGGTCACTTGGAAGTAGCAAATAGAAACAAAGCAGGAATATTGTGTTTGAGTGTCTGTTGACATGATGATTCTTTTAATATTTTCCTTCCTTTCCCTCCTGAAAAAGTCATTTGTTGTAGTTGGCACTGCAAATCCTCTGTGTTCTGTATTTAATAATAAAGCTGCGACTATTTATGATACTGACTTAAATGGGTTTACTATTTTTGGCTCATCTTTTATGGTTCTTCAGCAAAAAGGATTACTTGGTTACATATATAGACTTGACCTTTTATTAGGGAGGTCACTCACAGTATAAGACTACATGACAGGGTAAAAATGCATGGGTTTTATCTATCTATTTAATGATTTGTTTGGATTTTAACTGCATGCATCTTTTTTTGTTGTTGTAGTGAATTGGTTTCATATCTTGAGTTTTATGTAGTGGTTTTTACTAACTCCCCCTGGGGCCCATAACAAACCCTCACTGATGTAGCCCAAATGGAAACAGGTGTGAGCCTTTCTGCTGGATTTAAGTAGAGCCGAGGGAGTGGCGGGCAGATGATGCTGTGGTTGAAGAACGAGGCACACCAATGGACGGCAGATGCATGTAGGCAGAATAGAGAGCCTGAAGTACAGCAGCCGATCTGGGATCCATTGGCTCAACAACTCAGCCCTTGGCCACAGGACTTCCGGGTCAGTTCCGGGTTTGTTCAGCCTTATCCTCGCCTCTAGCTGCTCAGGATGGGGATTGGATCGAAGACTAGATTCCATCCAGTCTGTTGGTTTCCTTAGCTAGGCT
>JAOXYM010000019.1:6969781-6980856 GCA_028567055.1 Leptatherina wallacei
TTTCTCCAGTTTTAGCTTCTCTTCATTGGCTTCCTGTTAAATCCAGGATAGAGTTTAAAATCCTTCTCCTCACATATTAAGCTCTCCACAACCAAGCTCCAGTGTATATCAAAGATCTCATAGTTCCATATGTTCCCAACAGAGCACTTTGCTTTAAGTCAGCAAGTCTACTTGTGGTTCCCAGAATTTCAAAGAGTCGAATGGGAGACACAGCCTTCGGCTTTCAGGCCCATTTCTTAGTTATGCTGCCATAGGCTTAGACTTGCAATGCTGAGGAACATCCTATGATGCACTGGGCTCTAACTCTTCATCTCTCTGCTCTTTATTTTCCATGTATAAACATATAACAGTATTCGCATAATTAAACATATTTATCTTCTTCTTTCTCAGCAGACCGCCCTTGATAAAAGCTGTGATGTCTGTTGGTCTCTCTTTCTGTCCTCTCCACCCCAACCAGTCGAGGCAGATAGCTGCCCTCCCTGAGCCGGGTTCTGCTGGAGGTTTTTCCTTCCTGTTTAGAAGGGAGTTTTTCCTTTCCACTGTCACCCGAAGAATGCTCAGGATGGGGGATTGGATTGAAGTCAAGATTTGATGCAATCTGTTGGTTTCCTTAGCTAGGCTATTTGCTATGAATACTGATTGGATGACAACAGATTGGCTTGACTTGATTTTCTGTGAAGTACCCTGAGATGACATTGTTTTTAAATTGGCAGTATACAAAGAAAGCTGATTTGAATTAAGGAAGACAAAGGTCCCTTACAAGGTCCACCAATAGTGCACTTTTTAAGGGACATTTTTAAGACTACTTTTAATTACTTTTTTACAAAAGGTTTCTTATTGTGTTTTTTTAAAGTAAATTATTTTTACACTTAAATTTTTAGTGTGGTTTTGACTCTGTTCACCCTGTTTAGAAAAGGTTGCAGTTTTTACAGGCTTGGGGCTATAAATTCCAAGGTGGTGTTGTCTTTAATTGTTTGACAAACTTTAAGTAATATTATTAAATAAGATCTTCAGCCACCACGACACATTTAAAAAAGATGGATGGAGCAACCCAATGTCAAGCATCGGTTTGTGGTTTTGCAGTGTTGCAATCAGAGTTGTAAGGAATGGATCTGGGCAACATTTCATGGCCACTATGTGCACACGTCCGATAACTGGTCAATAGCTCAAAGTTCCCCACCTGTGTACTATGTAGTTTTCTATTTAGATCAAATTCAAATAGATCATATTATAATTCATTTTGTGACCGTTGTCATAAACATGAAAAATACGTCCAAGTTGGTTTTTGTACCTTTTAAATATTTGTTTATTACCTCCATCCAGGATTTTATGTGGTTGGTGCTTTCTATTTAAAAAAAAACTTAACCAATTTACATGACTGTTTTGCCCCAATTTAAACAAGCCCAACCAGGGGTGGATTTAGGATTGAAGAAGAACTTGGGCTTAGACCAGATGAGTGATGGATTTTTTTAGCATGTGCAAAAAATTGGTGCATTTTTAAAAAACTGATACGCCCTCTCAACTTTCATATTCTGACCACCTCAAAGCAGACAAATAACACTGGATTACACATATTTCAGTTGAACCACAAATCAAAAGTAATGTTATGATTTTCATAAATTTTTATTTTGACAATTTCAACTTATTTCAATGACAGCTGTTTTTTGTTTGTTTGTCTTTTGTTTTCAAAAGGAAAATCCAGATTCCGGGCTTTTCAGAAAACATCCAGGGCTTGAGCCCAAATAGCCACCCCCTAACCCCGCACCCTGGGCCCAACTATGAAGTATTTAGATGCAGATTCACATTAAGAGGTCTTTTTTTTCCTGACTTGTTTAAGGTAAATAGTCTCAGACTGCTCTTATTTCTGTTATAAATTGTGCTTAAGAACAGTGCTTAAGAGGCAACTAGGAGGCATTGTTCCATCTATAATTAATGCCATAACATTCTGTAAATTAAAGTTATCTACCTTTTCAAAAGTTTGTGTGCTCATACTCATGCACGTTGATAAATGATCAACTGTAATCAACTGATTATCCTTTCAGGCCCATCTCCAATTCTCTCATGACCCTACCTTTATGCCCTATGATCCTGTGGGATCAAAAGGATGTGGTCATCCATCCCTTCAAACAGGCCGGTGGTGGCCATTTGGATGGCTGCTACTCCTTGATCCCCAAAAGAAAAGGGGCATCTTATCCCTTCAAAGTGGAAGTGTTGGGTCAAGTGATAGGGATAAGACAAGGAAATTAGATTGGGCCAAAGTCAAAAGGGTTTTTTATTATCAGTATCCAAGGTGAAGAAAACTCATACTCATACTTGAGGGAATCCAGAGTCCTAGGGCAAAAGTCTTGTGATTTATATTAGGTTGTTGGAGGATGATGTTTACTGTATGCAAGATTGGTTGAATGCTGAGACATGTCTTCTTATGTCTTAGTTGTACATGGAATTTGCCTAACTTCCAATGAAAATCCAAAAGGTCCATGTCTACAGCAGCACAATTATGCCTGCCATAGAATTAAATACAGAGTTTAAAGTCTAAATTTAAAAATCTCACATTGAATCTCACATTGGTGTTGGACAACCAGTCTTAATGTAGATGCAACAAACCAATCTGATCTAACACAATCATTTAAACTTTTTTTTCTTGGTTTTATCCAAGCGGCAACTTCCAGCTTAGAAACATGAAGCCTATGTGGAAGTGCCAAAAATTGCAGTTCCCCCCTCACCCGCTAGGTGCTGGCTGCAAAACAGAGCAGATCCCCAGAGACTCTCATGTTAAAAAGGCCAACTTCACAGCAGAAATAAACGTGTTTACAGCCTGGTTCAAAAAAACATTTTAAGTTTAATAGGTCAGGTTAACTTCATGACAACTGCGGGGGGAGTGAAAAAATTCTAAATCATCCGTTAAGATGTCATTTAATGTTAAAATTCTTCATAATTAGGGGTGTGTCCTTTTAATTGAGAGGTCCTAGATATCCAGCAAAACGAGGCACAGAGTAGCACAACCGTGGTTTTTAGCCGGCTAACAGCGCGCCTTAGCTTTAGCCCGTCTACCTCCGTTAGCTGGTTAGCTCCCGTTGGCTCCCGTTAGCTCCGGGTTAGCTTTGTTAGCTCATAGCTCAGAGTTTGATTGTTGTCAATCATTCCTCCCCACGTTCACAGCCCCCCTCTCAGCCCCTCCTTGTCGCCCATTTTTGGGTTTTCCAGGAGTCACGAGACTTGTGATGATGCCAAGATGGCGAAGGTAGGAACCTCCCAATGAGCTTCTTTTCAGCTCTTCAGAAACCTACGGTTTAAGGTTTGTCAATATCTTTTACAGTCTTTGGTTTTATCATGTAAATGTAACATTTGATTCCATTCTGTTCCACACTTTCAATTTCTCTCTTTGTAATAGTAACCTGATAACACAGTTGCAGCTTTTGTCTTCAATTCGTCAGCGCTTTGCACCTGCTGCACTGCAAAATCATTTAGGTTTTACATCCTTTATGAAAAAAATCTGAATCCTCTTGTTTGCAAAGAAATACCTAAAAGTCGGCTTATAATTTCCTCCTATATGCACTTCAGTTTTATTTTATCTGACAGTCAGAATCATTAGCCCCCCCAACATAGTAGGAAATTAGACTTGTTCCAAAATGTGGTCAATCTGAACAGACCCAACACGTCTAATGACCCCCCCATCCACTTCTTTATGTAAGCATTGCCCCACGTTCAGAAAGTAGTTCAACAATCTACTAATGTATTGCTCGTCTTTTCAGTGTTTTTAATCCTACCTTTTTAGAAGATTTAATTTGAGTAACCTTGGGTTATATACCTTAAATAATGCAGATTCAAAGTTTTGTGTGCATCAGCCATGAAGTCATTTTGAGAAAGAATTTGCAACATAGTTAAGAAGCATTCATTTGTTCCAACCAGCAAGGAAGGGAATATTTTTCATAAAAACAGCCTCTGGTATCTGGCATGATAGACTTGTACTGAATGAACAAAATGGCACAAATATCTTCATTTTTCTGCCTATAATAAACCAGTAAAGCTTAAACTTAACACCCTTTGGATGCGAGATGTCTCTGCTGTTGTCAGGCCAGCTGGCAGCCAGTCCTCACCGCTCATTCACCGTACTGAATGGCATTTTGATAAGAGTTTTGAGTTGACCTGCATTACCATATTTCTTGCTGGGTGTTCTGACGGCCTGCATTACTCTTTGGGATGTTGTGTCTGGCCTCCAGGCGGTTTCGCTGTTATCTGGGCCCAGCCAGGCTCAGGCAGGAGAGCTATAAATGAGCACTGAGAAATATGATAGCCCATGTGTGGCCATACACTACCTTTACTTTCATAAATAAAACATGAGGAAATGTTAGTCTTTTATGGAAAGAAGAGCATTTGGGTGTCTTATTGAAATAGTGTGTTTGTGTTTCTGGAGTGAACATAGGGATCTTTTTTTAAGCATTAGCCACCATTTTGTGGGGCATATCGATATAAAATGATGAATTATGGAGGATAACTTTTTTTTACTTTTTTCATTCTTTCCATGAGATGTTCCTCCTCTGCTTCATGCTCGCCTTTAAGAGATAAACAGCTTACCTTTAGCATGACCCATTCCACTTTAATAAGCATTAAGCACTCATCTGCCCCACTTTTCAAATTCATTAATTTGATAAGTGAGGGAATCTCTTACTCTGCAATCATTCTGGACAATTAAACGCATTTGTAAAGAATAGGGTCTGTCTTGAGGGCTTTTTAGTGCCAATTATGTGGAACCATTTGACTCAATATCTAATACTCTGTTGAAATGAGCCATTGTTGCCAGAGAGCATTGCCGATACATTGATGTAGTATTAACTAAAGAATGGGGTCTGTCTGGAGGGCTTTTTAGTGCCAATTATGTGGAACCGTCTGACTCAGTATCTTACACTGTACTGAAATGATCCATGGCTGTCAGGGTGTCATCACTACTTCACTGTCATCTTTGTTTCATTTTGAGGAACAGACTTTGGGGTATTGCTGATATGTTGAATAGATAAACATATTTTTTTTTCTAGACATGGTAATTAACCTTTCAAGAATAGTGAAGGTTGTATGGACACATCTTTTGTTAGCCTGCAGCTGTCTGAATTTGGAAAACACATGCAAATGGGTGTCCTATGGTGGGTACTTTAAGGATATCTTGGCCCACTACTACAAGCCATTTGTTTATTGTACAACTAATCAAAAGTTTGGCTTCCTTTGTCATCGACAAGTCAGTCCTACAGCTGCTTTTATTCAAAGTCAGACAAAAGCCGGAATAAATATTTGTGATGAGATAGAAAAAGGTCTGGTTTCTAAATAGATGAATGAGCAGTGCTCTCAGTTCCCTGAGGATAAATGAATAAAAACGCCTGAAAGAATTACTTAAACAGTGCATAAGCAAGTATCAAAAACTTTTATTGTTTACACAAATGCTTAACAATAGCGCAACTGCCATGTACCCACGCTAGGGACATGCTAGCACACCTGTTAAGCAAAGCTGAACATTTTCAATTTCTCACAGAATACAATACCATGTTATTTTCCAATTTAAACACACTAGCAACATAAAAAACGATAACAAGTGTCACAGTTACTGTCAGTGTTACATAGTGTACATGCTACATACTTGATAAAAAAAAGGAAAAAAAGACTAGACGGCATTTCCTCATGATGGAATTCACTAGAACAAGGAAACCCCATTGAATCCTCTGAGCATGGAAGGATGACCTGGGGCCTCACTTGTAAACCTGTTGCGTGTACAAAAACCAGCGTACGCCAATTTTAGTCAACTTTTAGCATTCTCATGTAAGGCAAGGCAAGGCAAGTTTATTTGTATAGCATATTTCATGTACAGGATAAAAACATTTATTTTACATTAAATATTTCTGTCACTTTCCAGCAGCGGACCAAGTATCAGCAGTGTGTTTGCAGAGAGAGTCATTTTTAAACAACCATACCCAAAACATACCATGGTCATGCAGACCTTATAAACTGGCTTTACTTGGATTAAACCTGTATGAAGTTGTAGGGAGGAAGCTGAAGGACAGAAGGAATAGTCAAGTCTGTAAGTAAAATCAGCACTACTATTCTTTTCCCTAGACCTAATCAAGAAGGTGTTTATGTCTAAAAAAAACTTAAAAAAGACTAAAAACAAGCATAAATCTTCTTACCAGAAAATAAACTTATGTAAAACAAAAGCAGAGCATAGTTAAAAAGGAAAAAAAAAGTGAATAACTGTCTTAAAAGTAATATGTATTTGACTCATTTTGATGGCATAGACATTTTTTATATTCATTCCTGGAGCTGTCATTGTCCAGCAACATCCTGAGGCTGAGAAACCACACTTCACAACTTTTATGGCACAGCCCATTTTAAACATGCACCATGGCTAATTCAGCAAAAAAAAAACAAGAGGACGTTATCAGAGGAAGCAAGGGAATTAAAAACAGTGACAGAGCAATAGATAAGACAAGTGTGAACATCAGACTTATTGGCTGAAGAGAGCTCAGAGCACAGGTCAGATGCAGAGAGATGCTGAATTAGCTGTTGTTAGGAGGCATTCAGGATATCAAGTGATACAGGTTTGTTGTTATACTTATGAGGTGTGAGACAAGGTTCCAAATCCAAAGGCAATCTTCATTATTAACAATGGTGAAAAGCCAATAAAACAATTAAAAACAGCCACAGCTGAGGCTTACCAGTGGACAAGTGGGCAAACAAGGTGATGGAATCCCACAAAGTGTCACCCCAAGAGGAACATACACTAGCTACTAATGTGACCAGAGATATTTCTGTGTCTAAATCTGTTAACATATAGTACTGAACCAAAGCTCACTGGCTGTAAGTGCATGAGCTGCACAGATCCTACATTTTTGGAACCATTCCCCATGCTCGTATGGTCCAATTCTGCCTAATAATTGGATTTTGTTTAGACAACATTCCCTTGTATCACCACAAGGTTATTTCAACACTCATTTCTGTGTTTAAGGTACATAATTGTTAAAAATGACATCTTGGGACCACAGAAATGAGGGCAATGTTAAGTCAATGAAGCACTTTAGTGTCTGCACGTCTTCCCTTGTTCTTGAATGACAAAATAAAAGGCACAAGTTACATTTTCTAATTCAGAAGAAAATGCTTTTAATATGTTGATTGTAATTTCACTAAATTAACTGTTGTACACTATGAAGGTTTTGCTCTCTAATAAAAGAATTGGTGTATTTTTAGGTGTGTGTTTAATTTAATTTATTTTTTACATAGCCTAATCAGATCATTTTGGATTAAGCCTGGCCGCGGACACTTGGGTTGCTTAGTTTACATGATTGAAAGGATCATTTTATTCTCCTAATATCAATACTTCTGTATTATTTATTGATAAGAAGAAAGCGAGACACTTTTAATGCATTACATATTTTTTTCTACATCAGAAAACGTGTGTCTTTATTTTGTTGTTCCGGAGCCAAGGAATTTGCGCAGACGCCCCAACAAAGTTCTCCATCGACTTAACATTGCCCTCATTTCCGTGGACCCTGCACAGAATTTTCAACAATTACGTACCGCGATCACGTAAATAAGAGTTGAGTGTTGTTACAACCTTGTGGTTATTTCTCGTATTTCTGTGAGATCAGGTTGATCATGTGTGTGCTGGACGTCAAGAGAAAGAGCTCAACATCGCTCTTGCCCATTTAAATGTGTCAACACCATCAGATGATTGGCTGGCAGCACAAACACCAATCTCATCCTGCCACATTGGTTACCCTCATATAGTAAAGGTGGTCAGACAGTTATCCATTGAACTGGAGTTACAGTCATTAAAACTAAACTTAATAAATCTGATAGTTCTAGATAAAGATGTTTGTTGAATGCTGAGATACAACAGGTGTCTTCCTGTCTAGATGGTAATTTGTGGTACTTTGATAAATAACAGAAGCACAAATCCGTGACAGCAGTTGTACATCAAGTTAAATCTGGCTAAACAAACACAGCTCATTAAGTTATCTAAAACGATTCAAATGAAAGAAGTAGGGTTGATTTCAAACTAAAGAGCTGCACCACCAGATTAGTTTTTTTTTTGTTTTGTTTGATTTTCAAATTAAGCTGAAAATTCTATGAAAATTTGAACAAACCTGTAGACAGACAGCAGGAACAGCAGGGCCTTTGGCTGCAATGACCCGAATGACCTGAGTTCACACCCACTACTCACACTCTCTTTCCACTTGTTCCAACATGAAAAATGAAGAACAGTGAGGCTGTTGAACAGCTGGATAACCACAGCCAGCACAGGCATCGCTCAAACGTCTACGTCTTCTGACAGCGTGGGTCACCAAGGTCTCATGTAATAGTGATGAATGTTTCTCCCGCACTGATATGAAGTTTAAAGTCTGTGCACTGGAGGGAAAATACTGATTGTTTATTACTATGTTTGTGCAGAATTGAGCTATTTTTTTTATATGTCTTTGTGGATTGGATGGCAGTGAGTGAGTCACTTGTGTGATCACAGCTCAGTGGGGGAAAAAACACCAAGGGCATGTCTCTGACTGTTTATGGTTAGTTGTTTTTGTCGTTAGTCACTTGATGACTCAGATTGCTTTAAAGTAAAATGAACAGCATGTTTTGATGATAACAGGCTCCTAGAGAGTGCACATTTTGAAGACAATGGGTTTCTGAGGGACTCAAACCAATAAAAAGGTAGCAGAACCTTGTCTTTACAGTTATTTGCTTTAAAAAGAACATTTAGTAAATGCATTTGAATTTTAATAATCATGCCAGTACGCAGGAGTTTTGAAATTCAGAGATGGGATGGGACATTTTGTGGTTTGCTTCTATGTTGGCGTTTCATCTACAGAACAAGCCACCTTGTTTAGTAGATAAGATTAGATCATGATTCACTTCATGGAATCAATTTCACAGCATATTACAGCAGCATCCTCTGCATGATCGGGCTGAATGTTATTCTGCTGAACGATTTGTCTCGCTCAGAGTGCACAAGTGTTCCCAGCATACTGTACCTGCACTGCTCAGTTTATCATATTTGCCCTCAGAAAGTCTTTATTAGCGTGAAAGGCTTGCACCGGGTCTCCTGAGAGAGCAGGTTGGCATTGATGCAGATGACAGCAGCAGTTTCTTTCACACTCTACTGTTGAAAGACGTGGAAATATTAAGGATGTGTCAGGAAGCACTGCAAAACTCACTGTTCGAGCTGCACCAGCTATAAATATTTTAGGAGACAACATTCACAGCTGTTTATTCTTCTCAACGTTATCTGTAAGAGTGACTGAGTTGTTTTGAAGATGGTGGTTGTTTTGACAGATTTGGGGGATGATGGCAACTGTTCCTTGTCTATGTGCTATGTGCATGCTGACATTGTGTTTGCAACTTGTGCTGTGAATGCACACCGCGTAGAGCTGAAACGAGAACTTCAGGGATCCATGTCTTTGCTCGGCTTCTTAAATCTGCATAGACAACCATGTACTCACACACTTGTACCTGCAGTCAACTTAGAGTGATGGATTAATACATGAATGTGGGGGAGAAAAGCCACCAAAGCGAAGGGACAATACGTAAACTCCACGCAGAGACCCAATTTAATTCACCTACTTGCTGTGTGACGACAGTACTTGCCACTGCACCACTGAGTTGCCTGTGAAGAGCCCAGTTTGCAATGAACTGCAGGCAGCTGCACACTATGTTATTCTGGCTCTTTTATAAGTTTACTGCATTTGAACACTACGACAGGCAGTTAATTGGCTACAATATCATGTTTGCTGAATGTCCAACCCCTATAAATTCTACTGACTGGTTAGATTGTATTGTATACCTGTTATGGAATTTTTCTGAATGTCGAAATATGGTCGCTGGTACCTATATACTGACTGTTAGGAACACAAAAAGGGAATTGGAAAAGATGAAAGTGAACAATGTTACCTTTTAGAAAGTTGTTTGGTTAAAAGATTACAGAAAGTAATTTCTCACTGCTTAAAGTAGGACTTGCAGACGAGTTAATACATCATGGTGCATTTTGTTTATTGAATGGATAAACCAAAATCAGATTGGTGTCAAGTTTTCTCCACTAGCAATTGTTTTACTTGAGTTGCTTAAATTGGAAACAATTATGCTAGTTCGCTATGTTACTATTCTAGCTTTGTGATTAGTTTTTTTTTATCTTGTTTTAAGTAAAAGGTGATTAGAAATTTTAAGACAATACAAATGTGCTGTCAGTATTAACTATAACTCTGGATGTCAGATTATCTAACTAAAGTTGTGGCTTATGTTTTGTTTGGACTCATAAATATACAGTATATTAACAGAAGAGAAGCAAGGTAGAGCGATAACTACAATGTTTTGCTGCAAATCTTTCGCTAATTCCCCCCATGCTGTATGCTATAGTTCTTGGTGCATTGCTCTTTGTCATGCTTTGAGCTGGACAATTATGGACACATTATACAGACAAGCTTGCTAAGTTACTTTAATGCCATTGTTGGTTTTTTTAAAGTATTTTTTACAAAACAGCACCAGTGTCACGCTGATCAATATGTTACATTCCTACTGGTAGGGTTGTAGATATACTGTAGGTGTCGTGGCAGTGAAGCAGAATTAGCTTCCCAAATTTCTGTCATTAAGAAATGCATTCCGATGGGTATAAGACTGCTATAGTAGTGGTCTTTCTCACTTTCATCCAGGATTACAGTTTTTGCCATAATCAAAAATATTAGCAAGGTTGTTAAACAGGGGGCCATGTTTCATCTGGGAGAGCTGAAAATCACACTGCACATAGGAGTTAAGTGATGAATGAAAGTATTATCATAGCTGAGGCATTTTGACCTGATTAGTAGGTAGGATGTCAAATGAACACCAGACAAGTATTGATCTAGAAAATTCAAATTTGAGAAAATTGATTTCTCTGCCTTCGTGATCACTGATGATTACAAAGGCAGACTTAAAGAACATATCGAGGATTAAAGGACTGATGTCTCCACAGGATTTAAAAAAACTTGCCCTTGCATTTATCTTTAGTAGACTAGACTACTGTAACGCTGTCCTTACAAGTCTCCCTAAAAAGTCCATCAGACAGCTGC
>JAOXYM010000019.1:6980956-6991049 GCA_028567055.1 Leptatherina wallacei
CTCCTCACATGTGGAACAAACTCCCAGAAACCTGCAGGTCTGCTGAGACTCTCAGTAGTTTTAAATCAGGGTTAAAACCTTTTCTTCTTGCCGCCTTTTATGAAAACAACTGATAAAGCATATTTTCTCTGAGGGTTTCTTCTTTTGTTGTTTATTATTTTGTCATGTAATTTTTGTTTCTAATACTTCTTAATGCTTCTTCTGCACCCCGCTGTAATGCTTTTAATGTTTTATGTAAAGCACCTTGAATTGTCCTGTACATGAAATGTGCTCTACAGATAAACTTCCCTTGCTTTGATGCTAGTTAGTGTTTGATTTCAGTGTCCTGCATCAAAAGACACATTTGCTTAACTCTGATATTATTTGGTGTGTCAGAACACTTAATGGATCAAACAACTGAAATTTAATTTCAATTGAAGCTATATTTTTCCAAAAAGGTTGTTGCAGCAAGACAGCAACAACTTTTAAGCTGACCATCTTGCAATCCTCTGCTTGCACTCTGACAACAGTCCTCAATGAATCACCAGAATCATGATGACACTGATAAATCACTTCAGCAATGTCAGGGCAAAATAATCTTGGAAAAAGATTTTTTTTAATCATAAAAGAAGCACCAGAATTGGGAGATAAATCAATGGAAAATGACCACCAAAATTGATCCATGGTTCTTGAGAACACATCTGGCGTAGATGTAATATTTAGCAATACATCAGAAAAGGAAAACAAACATTGTGGAAAATAGGTAGACGAGAGGTGTGAGGCTATCCCGAGCAGGTTACAGAGCTGTCCAGATGGTGCAGAGAAGCGGCGAAGCGACTAATGTCCTGTTTAGATTACCTCCGAGGCCTGATTAGAGTGGAGCGTCCTTATCTGGATCTGGTCCAAGCCGGGTCTGCAGGGATCAGCTGTTCCCACTGCCTCACCTGACAGGTCTCATCTGTCCCAAAACACAGAGGTTTGAAAACATCTTTATGTGCAATAAAATTTAATGTTTCTCTCAGAAAGCAGCGACAGGTATAGAGCTCTCTAAAAGCAAAGCAGCAGCAATCACAGTGGTGTGATCAACAGGAGCAAGTAGCACTTCCAGCAGGAGTTAGCCATCTGTAGAGCTGCAGTGATATCTGTAGCTGCTCAGATCTGCATACCCACAACAAATACAATGTAAACATCCAAGACGGACAGGAAACATGCCCACAAGCAGCATACCATACCCGCCACGATGATGGTGTCATCAGGGTAAAGGAATCCTCGTGAGCAGGGATAACATGGCTAAGAAACGCAAGAAAATGTAAATACAAAATAAATGTAAATCCTTCAAACTAAGTATTTAAATTAATATATTGCAATGATAACAGAATATGTTGAAACAAAAATGTAACAGTTTTATTTATTCATCCCTTTGAATATTAATATAATAATTAGAAATTGAAATGCTTTAAAACCAAAACAGAATGGACATCATTATACTACCCTGAAGCAAAACTGCATTAAAAAAACAAAAGCTGCTCACAGTATTATTGGCTCGACAGCTATTTAAAACATTTCGTGCAGTATAAGAAAAAACTCAGGGGACGTCTGAATTTTTGAGCGACTGAAATCATATACGAGGCAAAACTGAAAAATATTTCACTTTCTAAACCTCAGCAATTGTTCCTCTCATCTCCCAAATCAGTCTGTGTTGTTAGTTATAATGTAACACAATTATTAACATGCAGATGGCCAAACCTTTATTTCCCCCCTTTTCTGTATATTGGATGTTGACATTAATACTTTTTACTTCTAGTTAACAAATTTATCTCTGACATGAGAGAGTCTTACTGTTTCTTAAAAAAATCTTCCTTCTCCTTTACTGATTTTATGCTTATGAATGCAAAGTATATATAGCCTCCTACAATTTAACTGATGTGGGAATATAGGTGTGGGTATGTTTAGTTTATTTGTTTTAAAATTCATGTTGACTTTAGTGTTTAACAGCTAACACTGTTCAAGCCATGTAACCTAATGGGTACATGACGGCCTGCACACTGAAGAACTGATGATTATTGCTCGTGGTGGTCATTTTCCCTACCAATGCAATTTCCTGAATAACAATGGCCGAAGGCTTAAAGCCTCTTTATGATCAAACAGATTTGACATTACATCTTTTTACTTTTTGTTTTACAATAGGCACAATGTTACACTTAAATGTGCACCTGCTCAACTGTCTGATGCATTTCACAGATACATCTAGAAGGTCTTCTTTACAATGTAAATCATGCAGGGATTTAAAAAACAAACAAAAAAAGCCAGCAGGTGATTTGAAGAACCATCGATTTATCAAAGTCACAAGTAAACCTCAACTAATCCAATGAGACAAGCAGAACCACATGGGGCCTGTCAGTGCGATTGCTAATCATCATAATGCCTGAAACCCACCTGTAGCTACAAGTGCAAACTTAGTTTTTTCAGCTACAAGCTTATAGCTCACATGGATTTTCTCATGATTATTATTATGGTTTTCCATCCATCCATTTGTATTCTGAACCCACTTATTCCAGTTCAAGGTTGCAGGGGGCAGGAGCCTATCCCAGGTGCTATCGGGCAAGAAGCAGTGTATGATATTATGGTCTTGTCAATCTAATCAGGATCCAGCTGCTTCATATTGCCCACATTATAATTTAAATGTATGATATGTGCTATCAAATGCCATGATCTCTTACACTTATATTTGTAAAGAACAGAACTGGCTTTGTTGCTTTATACTAGCATTCATCTTTTTATAATTAACTACTTTTATCTTCTCATTTGAGTTTCCATTCTTACCTATTTTATTCTAATGAACTGCTGGCATCACATAGTGAGCAGTAGGTTGATAATTGACAAGTAAACTGAGCTTTATTTTGCCATTGATTGCCTTTGGATTTGAGCAGTGGAAGAAACCAAAGGTGTGTGTGTGTTTTAGACAGACATGTTGCAAGGGAGACAGAATCAGCTCAGAGACACTTGGCACTGCAGTCATTGGAGAGTGCAAACATAATTAACTAATCATGCTGGCTGACATGTTACAAATACAGATGTAACTGGCTGCCAATGTGAGTTTGAAATACTCAAACAGATGAGCTCCAACGCTTAGTGATACAGTAGCAAACACAATCCCAAAACTAATTGGGTCAGCCACTTCTCAAAGAGGCAATTTCGAAAGCAATTACAGTTTCCAGTTTGCTCATGAGCAACTGATAACCGCGAGAAATGTCTGATGAATCTTGCAGAAATAGAAATTTGCTGTTTTCAAACATGACTTCACAAAGCATAATCAATTCCAGGATCACAGGTAAAGCCATGAATGCACAGATATTACAGCTCCCAATCCCAGAATGAACTGTGTTATGTAGGAATGTGTGCAGTCCCATGATCCAATCCCATTATCACCAAAGAAACGCTCCCTGGCTGCCTATGATCAAACACTGGATTTATGCCTGTGAAGTTTCACTGACTGAAACCAAATCCAAAGCAGCTGAAAATGGGGCGATTGATGTTAAAGGTGAATGAAATGGCTCACATATTCACTCTTGTATAGAGGGTAGAATACAGCAGGCAGAGACTGGGTAATACAACGTGTCAAAGTAATTACTCAGTAATGAATATTATAATTGAAGTCAAGTCACTTCCAAGTTAAAAATGAAAAGGTTATCACAAGTTTCAGTATGTTTTTAAGCCTTTCTTTGTGTCTCTCTCTTTTGTGGTACATTGTTACATTTTGCCTTTGTAAATGGGTAGTTCATGTAACATGGAAAACAAATGATCCCACCTCCCAGCAGTGGCACCTTAGTAATGCCTTAGTTTTATTTTTGAAAATTCTTTCATATTTATCTCTTTACAATGGAGAAATCGTGTAAATTAAATACATGTTGGCCCCACCTTTGAAAAGTGAAACACAGCAATAGCTTTCATCATCAACTATGTCATGGTATTTCGTTTTGTTAACTCCCTGCAAATATAGGCCGATGATAACTATCAAATGTTACTGAAAGCAGTCTTTGAATGACCATCCTGACATGATTCATCAGAAGAGATTATACTGCGGGGGGCATAAATACATAACTAATTTATAACTAATGATTAATTTAATAAATAACTCCTAATTAGATTAAAAAGACATGGCAATGTCTCCTATAGTACACTCAGAAAAACACAGATGAGACACAAGTCTCAGTTTTATGGATGAAAAGTTCAGGGGATCATATGGCCCAGTGAGCACCACTGCTGTCAAAGTCTCTTTTAATTACTGAGGAGCAAGTGAGTTGAGAGCAAGCCAACATAATAAAACTTGGATTGCATATATAAATTGTAGAGCACCTGCTGCGTCATCTGACCTAAGCTAGCTGCACCCATAATGTCATCCCACTACCTCATTTGTTTAGAGTTTATTTCAAGAAGTGCCACCAAGCAGGGCCAGCCCAAGCCCTTTGGGGGGCCCCAAGCAGAATTTGATTTGCCTGCCCTCCCACCACCACCACCACGCCAACACCACACTGGTGCAGGTGTGTGGGGCTCAATGAACGTAGCTCAACAAGTTACTGAGACTTCATCCTTTATCTTACGGAAAGATGAAAATTCCATGTTTGTCGGTAGATTCTCCTTTACCTTATAAGGAGTTATATTTTCCCTTGAACTTATATGATAAAATGCCAACGATCATAGGAGTAAGGAAACAACTAATAACCGCTAAAAAATCATTTAGCATTTCCTCATGAGAAAATGATGAATGTTTATTTAACAAGATGGCACCCAACGCCATCTAAGGATATGGTTTCTTGAAAAATTGTCTTAGGTTCTTAAAATAATGGAGCACTTTGTGAAAATGCTTTTATTATCTAAAATTCAAGATTCAATTTCTAAAAATATTGTACAAATTAATGAAAGAAAAAAAAACTATCAGTAATATTGAAAATGTGAACTGATCTATTGACATATAAAGGGGTAGTGCACCCTAAAATGTGTTTTTTGAGCTGTAAACAACATAGTATTACTTACTTGTAATGAAAACCACCAATACTGATCCTAAAATTTGTATTTCTTTAATATAATTCAATAATCATGATTTTGTGAGTCAAAAATTATTCAAAACGCTCCCTACAGGATAAAAGCAGGTTTTGGTTTTCATGATGTAGACCTAAACGTGGTGTACATCTATGTCACACGAAAATAAAATAAAAATTCACTGCCCCTCCCTCCAGATGCAAAAAAAAAGGGGGGGAATTTCTACCTCTTTGAGAATGATAGATACACATTGCTGAATCTTTCAGTGATTTATAAAACATACAACCAAACTCAGATTGTTTGCAGCCACTTTGAACTTGGTAGATTTAGATCGCAAACACTGACAGACTGGCCCGTTAGTGTTGCAAACATGGGCGGGTTTTTACACTAAGGGGCCCCCTTTGAAGGCTAAATCAGCATCTACCTTGCATCCTGTCTCTTCTCTGAAATCTTTCCAGCCATCAAAAGTCAGTCTGATGTTGACTTTTGTCTTAACTCTTGCCCTGTCACTTTTTCTCTTTATTTTGCTCTCTCCTTCCTATAACGTCTTCATGTATTTCTTTGTTAAAGCAAAATGCAGCAATGACATGATGCCCAAGGCTAGAAAATTAAGTTGTGAGGTGCAGTTTCTCATACTCTGGAAGCTGCAAGGAAATGACAGCTCCAGGAATGTACTAAATAAGTGTCCCATTAAAACTATTCAAAATAGAATTTTAAGGTCAGAAACTTATGTAGTGTTGCTTTCTCAAATATTTACTTAATTTTTCATAAAGTATTTCATTTTTCATTTTACATGACAGAATAACAATTATGTCATGAAAAAATGAATGTAAAATGTAGTTAGATATTTACTTATCTTGATTAATTGTGTTTGTTTTTTTTAAATGTCTTAGCATCTTAAAAAAGAATGACAGCAATAACCCCAACCGGTCGAGGCAGATGGCCGCCCTCCCTGAGTCGGGTTCTGCTGGATGTTTTACCATCCTGTTAAAAGGGAGTTTTTCCTTTCCACCGTCGCCTCTAGCATGCTCAGGATGGGGGATTGGATTGAATACAAGATTCGATGCAGTCTGTTGGTTTCCTTAGCTTGGCTATTTATTATAAACTGGCTTGTATGAATTAATGTATGACAATCAGATTGGCTCAAACTGATTGTCTGTGAAGCACCCTGAGATTACATTGTTCTGAATTGGCGCTATACAGCTGAATTGAATTGAATTTTAGAGAACTGAAAAATGTATCCAGTGGGTTATAAATGCAATGTTGCCATAATTTTGTCAAAAAAAAGAAATGTTCGAAAAGCAAAAATCACATGTCAGCAATTAACAACAAGGGTCAATAATCATGGTCAGGAACCATTGTTGTTTTTCATAAATTTGATTACAATGTTTTGTTTTGTTTTGTTTTCCTTTTCTGTCTTGTATTTCTGAAGGGCAATGAAAAGAACTAAAAGGTATGCTTTTTATAGCACCAGGAGGACATTGCTACTCTGAAGACAAATAATGATTTACAGCTCCTTCAATTAGCTCTGAGATCATAATATAGTAGCTGGGGAGCAGCACATTGCCTTAGCCATAAATCAAATGGAATTACAAACTATAAGACATTATCCCAAGACTGAACATAGAAATCCATCCCACTTCTAAATATGCATCTGCATATTCCATCCATTTATAAAACTTCCATTTCCACATCCATCAGTGCATAGCTTGATAAAGATTAGTCACAATGGGTGCCTTGAGTCGGCTAATGCTCAGCTAAAATCATTAATTAGCTCCAATTAAAGAGGAGAAAACCTATTTCTGGCTCACATACTCAGTCTTCTAAACAGCTGCGTTATTAGTTGTTGATTAAGTTTGTTTGTCAGCCTCTGTGCATTTGCATTTTTGAAGCTGCTTACAATTTTCAGTCTCCAGAATCCACCCAGAGTGAGCTGGCAGATGGCTTCTATTCAGTGTTTATCAAGCTACAGTAACTTTTATGTCTTTCCTTCGGGTCTCTGGAGACTCATTATCAATGCTAGTTAGACGCTATAGTAAAATGAGGTTCAGAGGTTGAACACCTGGCAGCAGAGATGGAGCATAGAACAGAATTGATTATACTTATTATACTACTAATACATAAACAAATATATATTAAAAAAGTGAGAGTTCAAGATTACATAGTGTAAGGTTAAGCCTGATTTACAAAACCTCATGGTTCTAGTCATCCAATGAGGACCTCCATGATCTGCTGTAAATAGACTACCCTCATATTGTTGTTCTACATCCATATCTCAAACTTATTTTCTTTCATAGCCAGGCTGTATCAGTGAAGGGTGTCGGGGCCTGAGGCAAAACTTACTAAAAAACCATCAGAATAATTCAGATTGCCCAGAGATCTCATTACAGAGTGAGAGTGGGACGATAGGCGTTAGGCCTTCGGTGTTGCCAGCAGAGATTCTCTGACGGTACAGGTTCAACTGATTGACAGGCTGAAGGTTTTTTTCTGGGCAAGTTCATACTTAAATTGCCCTCTACTCTCTATTCTCTTTATAAATGCTCCATCTCTCAGCTCTCACACTACTCTTTGATACCTGCTTTGATATGCTTCATGTAAAATATAAAGAAGTACTGCCAATGCACAAACAGGCACATTTCATCATAGAGAACTATCATTTTAATAATAAACAGGTTGTCAGAATAAGTTTGCATGTACTTCAAATATTAAACCATCCAAATGAGCCAAGACAGTTCTTTAAATAATTTCTTTGACTCCAAAAAGTGATTATTATTTATGACTTCAGTCTGGTCCTGTGTATATGCTAGTTGCAACAGCAGAACTCTAAAAGGCCACGTTGATCATCCGTCAAAGACCAAAATATCTCAACAACTATTGTGTTCTATTTTGGGAAATTATGTATAGCTATTGAATGTCTCCAGATGATAAGTCTTACTGAATTTGGTGATCCAGGAACTTTTCCTGTAATTCATTTTCAGAACTCTTTTTTTTTTTTTTTTTTGAAGAATTTAGATGTGAAAACATCAATGTTTTCTTCTGAACTCGTGAGACAAATGAAAATATCACCACCTACTGAAGGCTCCTTGTACCATGCAAGAGCATTTTATCTTAATTCATGTTTATATCCAAGAAAATATCTGGAGATTTCACATGAATTCTGGGTATATCTACATAACTTTTGGTGCAGAAGAATAAATGCAATATTAGAAAAAAGGCTCAAGGGCACAGTGTGAATTTTACATTGTCAAATAAAAAAAAGCTCTCTAAAACAAACAGAATAATGAAATATAAATCTTTGTTTGACGCTTTGGTATGAATTATGAGCTTGGATTTTTTTTCTTTTTTTTTAGCTTAAACTACAGCATCTGAAAAAATATGGATATTTTCTCACGGTAAATTCTCTGCAGGACAGTTTGGATTTAATGATCTCTGGTTTCTTACAAAAACAACATTTCTGCAGTTTTACTCACCAAGATGCCCTCCTCTTTCATCTTCCGAACCTGCATTTGTGTTCCAATTATATCCCCTTACTTCACCAATACTGGACTAGTAAAAAAAAGTTTTGATCCTTTTTTTTTGTCTCTTTTGCACTCAGGAATGTGTAACAACAATAAACAAAATCCAAAGATAAGATGAACTCAAAAGAAACTGAAATACTTTGTGTTGAATAAGTGAATGTTCTGAATTTCTATTTGTGATTCTCTGTAATCAGCAGTACAAAATGTCTGTTAGTGTGTCTGAAGGTGGAAAAGACATCAGGCTGTTGGATATTGTGTCTGGTTTCGAGTTGAATTACAATATTGAAGATTAAAATAGAAAGAAAAGAGAAATTAAACCAAGAAAACAAGAAATATTTTTGTAGATAATACAATGTCAGTCTGGATGAACAGAACTAGCTATTATTGAAGGATTTACACTTCTCTCTGTTTTCCTTTAGCATTTGTGTCTTTGTAATGCAAAGTCCTATTTTTCCACTAATTCATCATTAAAACTGAATCCAACTTTTCTTTTTTTTTCCAATTTCTGAATTAGTATGAATACTTTTGTTCTTAAGAATAATGAGCATCAGCACAAGAAACTCCCAATAAATCAATGCCTGAAGTTCATAAGCAAGTTCATGTTCATCTATTCTAGTAGCAATATTCTCACAACATAAACATTGAAATGCTTATATTTAAAAGGTAACGTGAGATAGCATATTGACTAAACACTTCCGAATAATGTGCAGCTAGACTAATGGATGTGTCTAGTTTGGCGATTAGGGTCAATTGAAACTCATTCGAAAGTTGTGAAAGTTTCTTCTCTGGAAATAATTTATATCCATATCAAATAGCTTTTATTATTGCTTAAGTTACTGCTGATAGTGAAGTTGTCATGCTGAATTGTACTTGCACTCACCCTGAAGCTTCAGAAAAAGCCACAGATTGCAATGACTTTTGCACCAGTTAGCCAATGTTATCTATATAACTAATGCAACTGCATTAGGACTGTAACACTGATAGAGTTGTAGACAGATCGATGCAGCAACATTGCAGAAAGCAATTTCGAAACTGAGAAAAAGTGCTGAAAAAAAAACTCTAAAAGAGTGAGAAAAGTTAAGGCTGCCAGTTGAATCTGAAAGATGTAATGGATGACTTTGTACCTCAGAAATCCAGAGGACACCAGTAATCTAATCTGAATTTTTACTTTGGCCTTGGCACAAATGACTGCATGTTAACTGACTGAACATGAAGTAGTTCAATTTTAATTTCTGAAAAAGTAACCTCGAATTCATGTGAAGCATAAACTTGCAGAATGTCAGTCATTTCAGCAACTGTACAGGAGCCTTCAGTTACAATCATATCAGTTTCATCCACACATAAACGCTGTCAAATATAACAAGTTGGCTTTACTAAAAAAAGAAATTACTCTAATTTGCTGCCTCAATAAACTAAGTACTAGAAAACTTGATATAACTGGAATAATTTAAGATTGTAGACTTTAATTAACCCAATAAGTTATGGAACTAGAACAGGGACATATGTTTTGTGACTTGTATCTCCAAGTTTGTAACTTATTAATTCTGCTGATCAGA
>JAOXYM010000019.1:6996689-7010574 GCA_028567055.1 Leptatherina wallacei
TAACATCCTCAAATTTTTAGAAATTTAATTTAGAGTCGTTTTGGACAAAGGAGGAGGTTAAAAGGCTCTCCGCTCCTGTGTGTTGACAAACCCTGGAGTGTCTTTGTTAGTCCTCGTGGCATTTTGGGCCCAGGTTTCTTTGTTTAATTTTTGTCATAATTTTCCAAGTTTTTGTTCTTTTTGTTAACCATTTCTAAATGCCCGGAAGCTCCCGTTGCTTAGCAACCATAAACACTTGCTGATTGGGGCTGGTTGAGTTAACCTTTTTATCAAATTTTCTTGTGACATAAACTTTGATACCAAATCAAAGTTTCACCTGGACATTCAGCTTCCTGACAGCCTTCACTGGATAAAGGAGAGGAGGTTTCTCTGACTACAGCGGTCGTTGAGGACGAACGAGGCGTAGACGCCAGCACTGGATTTCTCCACCGGGCCTGTTCTAAGAGACCGCCATCCTTCATAAAAATCCCCAGACTAAGTAGGATCGAGACCTTCCCTTTGAAAGTTGCTGGTTTATGAGCTGAAGTATCTTATAACAAGTTGATGAGATAAAAGTGATACTGTAAAGCCCAATCTGAATGTTTTCAAGCGTTAAAGCGAAACCTCTAAGGATTTGTCACAATTCTCTTAAAGTTAAATATATTTCTTACTACTATTTAAATAATTCAGGACAAACTATTTCCACTCTCTTCCTAACCTAATTCTCTTACTATCAAACCTCTCTGACATACCGCGCTGGTCACATTAAATTATCACGATCACTCTATATACATGTTGACTTAAATGTGAATTGTCTGTCTTTTTCGGGTGTGCTGATTTAATAAATTTTGGTTTATTGTAATCGGTAGTTGTAGTGCGTTTCCTGACAAGATTTTGGTCAATTCATAAGTAGAACTCTGATGCCTTAAGATTATGAGACTTGAGCATAATTCATAGCTAAATAATTGAAGGTCTTCCGGATTCGACCTTCCTGTTAACACAGGTAAAAGTATATTGGTGGTGCCCCGACTTAGTTGGAATATTAGGATAGATATTAATATCTTGCATATTCAGAATCTAAAACACGCTACAAAGGTAAAGTAGGTTTTGGGTGAATTTCACCCGGGGATAGTGTAAGTCTATAAAATCAGGCGATCTTGCCCCATTTCAAGGGTGACAATATTCGCGACTGCCACATTTACTTTCCCTATTCTTCAACTACAGCTGTCATCCTGTCGCAGAGTTGGTGTCTCTGGCATCCCAGTTAGTGTGTAACACATAGCTATGGTTTATTTAACTTAACAATTGTTAGATAACTAGATTTATTTTTAGCTTGAAGCTACATTATCTAGCTAGCATACTGTGCACATTCTTTCTTTCAGCCAAGAGCTATGTTATCAAGCAAGATAGCCAGCAGGTGAAGTTGGGGCAGTCCAACAGAAAGGAAAATATGTCTAAAAGGAAACCAGTGAAGTACTTGTCACCGAAGGAAATGGAAGAGATTCTGTTCAGGGAAAGCAGTGATGAAGATGTTGATGACATGGAAGCAGAAGAGATGTATGACAGTGATAGTGACATAGACTACATTCCAAAACCAGGTGAGGATGATGAAAGTGATAGTGATGGTTCTGAGCCTGGCACTTCAAGTCATAAGAGAGAGAAGAGAAAAGTGCAACACCAGGATTCCGGTAGACCAACCACCAGAAAAATTGCCATCCCAGGACCTGTTATCTCTATGTCTAATGCCCGTCCTACTTCCCCTGCCACAAATCCTGCAGCCCCTACCACACCTGATGCGGTTCCTGGCATATCTCATGCTGGTCACAGGAGGAGAAGACACCACAATAAGGATGATGGTGTGGCCTATATTGTGAGAATTGAAAACAGCTACTGCTTCTGGTTTCCGGTTGAGTTCTTGGCCTCAGACATCGGCTACTACCTGGACAACTGCACGAAACATTATGCCTTCTTTTATACCAGGACCAACACCAGAAGCATCAAATGCTGACACCCCTGAGAAGGGCTTCTTATTATTTTTTGAGGTCTGCCGTCGACCAGTGTGTCCACACCATTACTACCCTGCATGTACTGACTGCATGGAAGGAATAAGTCAGTAAGAGTGGTCCTGTAATTTGCATGCTATCTTTATTTAGTGCAATGGTTATGAATAACTATCAAAAAGTGGTAATTTCCAAGGGAATTCAAATAATGATAAAAAATATTTTAATCAGCTGGTCATTTTTACCCATTCAAAATATGCCATATTTTGTTCCTCTCCCCTGCAGCTGTTTGTGTGCCAAGGACACTGTGCCTTCACCAGGAAAGTCTCAAATGCCTCAGGAATCGGTGGACCAAAAAACAAGTTTCAAGTTACATCATTTTTGTTCACAAATTCCTAATTTTGCACTCATTTTGGAGCATTTTTGTGTTGTCCCCTCATGGTACTTTTTTTTTCATTTTGTTAGACATGTAACAGTTTAAAATAAAAGAACACTACTTTAATTTGTCATGTAATGTCATATTTTGAAATATTTTGATGACAAGTACTTTTTATTAGGCATATTATATCGAGTAAAAATTACCCCGACGTTAGTGATGGTGTTACGAATTTGAGCGATAGTGTTTGTAGGGCTAAGAATACAGACATAATCTATAATTAACAGCTGTCTTAGATACTTATATAATTGATCTATTATTATGGTAAAAGTAGCACAATGAAATTTATTTCATAGTAAATACAGTTTTCTACAGGACACATCGACTGTGATTGTAAAGATTTATTCAAGATATCTACAAGAGATATTAAAGCCAGAATAGCTTAGCTATATCAGAATGTAAAACCAGATTCTTAACTTTTTTTTCACACCAGTATCTATAATATATGCTTTAGTTTATGCTTCGGATGTGTTTTTGTTGTGTTGCAATTGTGAATCATTGTGTTTCCTTACTGAAGGATTAATATCTATATATTTGTATCCATGTTTGATTTGCTTACAGGTGAAGGAACCAGCAGAACATTTACTGCCACCATTGAACAGCCTGAAGAGACCCCATCAACCGCAATAAAACCTGATGTATTGAGTTGTTCAAGGCAGTCCTCTGTACATATCAGAGGACAGACATTACAAGCAGCACTCAAAATTAGGGACAAGAGACATCCTGTATGGGACAATCCAATTTAAATAAATATTTGTGATGTCCCAGCTAATACAGGACAATTGGCAACCCTTCCCACTGTAAACAACGTGGTTTTACTGGGTCTGTTTATTAGAAAATTGCAGCTATTGCTGATCTAGGAATGTAAGGAATTGGAGCTGCAAGTATTGGGTCTAAATTGATTAAAATATTGAAGTGTCATGTTTCTTTCTTGCCATTTGGTACCTATAACTTCTATTATCACCTCTTTTATGCTTCATTGTATTGGTCTTTCTATGTCACCCGACTGTTGTACCTAGTTGATATGAGAGCTATCAGCAGAGATAATCAGAGCTGAATCCAAATCTGTAAGAGTCAGCAAGTCAGAAAATGCCATCACAGTTTGTAACAGTATATGTTGATGTATAGGCTTAATAGATAAGATAACTCCAGTAGTACTGCAGAAACTGCAGTAATATTTTATATTGGACCAGAATTAGCTGACAGGAAATGAGCATCTCAGTGTGAGGGAGAAACATATCTGAGATAAAGATGAAATATAAAGGAGTGTAGGTATAACATATCTTTAGCATTTGCTGTCCTTATCTCTTCTTCTCTTCAAGTTAATGTGTGGTAAAAGACTTAAGAAATGATATGTAGGATTAAATTTTGACACTAAAAATAGATGATATTCATTATCAAACTTTCAATGTGATGATGCTTTGTGTGTAGCTTCTCAGACTGGAATCGTTTTTTATTGTCTGTCACATTTGTCCTGCGGTTTATTTAATAGTTGATTGACGATGTCTGTATAGGTTCTAATTCTGTAGGTGTTCTAATTCTGTAATCAGAACTGTCTCTGCGAGATCCAATCGCCCCCACCCCCCAAAAACCAAGTTAAAACCACCACAACTCTGACCAGTCACAATTCTTCTGTTGAAATATCATACCTCAAAAGTCCACAGCTTATTATGCTTAAACATTTATTACACAATCATTACGCTTCAAATATGTCCTATAGAATTATATATAGTTTGAAAAAGGAAAGTATCACAAAATAGAAGATGAGATTGTAAATTATGTGTTTATTTTTTTTACAGTACTATTTGTACAATAGTGAAACAATCATAATAAAGTAATTAATGATACGATCATCTCGCTCAAATATGAACATATTTACTCCTTCATTCATCTTTCATCTGAACATTTTAATCATCTAAGCAAAAATCATTATTGCTTTTCATTCTTGATATAATTAATTAGATAATCCCTGCCGTACATCCCAAATGCACTATTTGTCCAGTTCGACAATTACCTGATGCTTATCTAAATCTGTAAGCAAATTAATTCTAGCGGAGATTAGAGGTGTTTGCAGAGTTAGAAACAATATTGCTGCTTCTTTACTTCAGCAGAGCAACAACTTGAAAATCCATGTGTGTAAATGCATCTGTCATTAAATTATTTCTGCTGCAGCATATGCTAAATCAAAGTTGTGTTCACTGTCGTTTTCCAAACTGTGTAGATGTAAATTTTGCCCCTGATGCAAGTAGTCAAGAAAAGGAAATTAAGCCTTCCGGTTGATTGCCTTAGCAAAGCCTATTGGATATTTGACCTGTCAAGACGTAATCTTTGGTACCAGGAAATGAAAATATGTGATTTCTGATGCATATTAATCAAGAAAACAGATATATTGCTATTACGCTGAGATTAGTTGCCTGTGGCGATTTTTTGAGGAAGCATTCTCAGAGAAAATTGATGTGGAAATCACATCTTGATTGAGTTTTCTTTCCAAGCAAGGACTTATAATAGAGCTAGCACTATGGTAAATTGTTTTGTGCTTCAAATGTTAAAGGATTCACACAATTTAAAGCAACTTACTTTAAATGTTTTTTCCGTTTTCACTCAATTTTCTCAAATTTTGTCAAACATAGTGAATCAATCAAATATTTCTATAGGGGTTGATCGTTTTGCATATTTTATGAATGGTATAATGGAGTCTTTCTCCAGTGTAAAAAATTTGACTGCATAAAAAAAAAACACATACAAAAATCTATCCTTCCTAAACAATTTTCAAATCATGCTCTACAGTGAGTACTTCTCCCCTGTCAGGGCAAAACCAGCATGTTTCCTCATTCAGAAAATCCCTTCCCCAGGAGTCTGCTAACACCTTCTATCACACACCATCAGCAGGATGTTTATTTTCCAACACCCTGCTGCTGATTGTGCTGTAGGTGATTTAATAAGCGGGGAGAAATTGACTTTACAGGGTCTGATGCTTCACCCCAGTGAGGTTGCCTACGTGGAGCCCTTATTATTGGTGCAAGAGCGAGCGTGTGCTATTCACTGGGGCCGGCTGATGCATAGACCAAAAAGGTTGCCTGGTGGCTCAGCTGCAGCAAGCCTCTTTAAGAAGTTTGATTGCCACAATCTCCTGTGTGTGCCGGTAATCACACCTCAAGCTGTGTACACGTTTGCAATTTGTATATGACTGAGTGCACACTGTGACACAGAAGAAAACATCCGAGAGAATTGGAGGAATTAATGTGTTGAATTTGAGCAGAAAACATCAACGACCCCTTTCTGAGAGATTTCTACTGAGAGCAGCCAGTCAGTAAGCAGGAGTGTGGTCATTTTTCATCTAAGTGTACATGTGTTAAGTGTTTTTGTGTGATAATCACAAAAGGCATAATGGCATATAAAAAAGACACCAGTAAACTATGACACTAGAACAAATGAGCCAAAAACAATACAAAGATGCTTATGTCCACAAGTTAAAAAACAAACTACAAAATGATGTGAAATTATTTTCACATGCACACGGGGACACAAAATTGTTTTAGCTGCTATTCTTAAAGTGGCACAATTGAACTTGGGCAGATTTTTGCATGTTGGTGTCCCCTACGAAAGGCTAAATATGCATCCATTTTGCATTTAGTCTTTTCTTTGAGCCCACTCACGTTGATGCTCGTCTCATCTCTTGCTCTTTCTTTTATTGCTTCCTCAGATAATGCCCTCTTGCGATTTTTGTTGAATCAGCCATGGTGCACGTCTAAAACAGCCATCTGTGTTGATATCCAGATGCTAGCATGTGAGACTGTGGTGTAAAGTGAAATACAGCTGTTACATGATGCTCCGGGCTGGAACACAAAGTACATCATCATACAAGTGCTGCCTCAGGGTTCTGACACCAGACCAGGAACACACAAAAAAACTAGAATTATTACTTTCTTCTCTTTCTCTGTCTCTTTGGTCACTACATGTTGTTTACAAATAATGATCCAGCTTGTGAGCCATGACCACAGAGAATGAAAACAGCCTTTATAGAATTGTAGCTAATCATGGCAGTAACAGCTGCAAAATCTAGCAACATCCAAAGAGTGATGCAACTAGGTTCTTTATTTTTTATTGTTTTTTATTGTTTTGTATGTTAATTACTTACCTCTGTTTGCCTAGTTTTTCACTTTCACATTTGCTTGTATATTGATCTATTCCTAACTTGTCTACAGAAACCAGGGTATGTAATCCCAAGCGGTTCCGGCGGAACCAGAGGATGGATGGTATAGCGGAGGAGGGCCAGGTCACCGGGCTTCTCACACACCACAGCAGCGTGACAGAACTGTTAATTCTTCAATAAACAGGTTTCTTCCCTGACGGCTGTCTTGGCATCCTGAATGGATCTGAGGGCAACTCAGAACTGCATATCTACCAGTTTCAACAACCTAAATAAATCCAACCACGGCTTGCATTAGATTGAAGAATAGTGTTGGAATCTTTCCTAAAGACATGTACTCAGACTTTTGACCAGCTTTTTGCTGTTTCATTGGTGTTTTAGTCTGCTCGCTGCTGTTTGTGCAAATACAATGCTTATGAGAAAACTTAACAGCTAAGGCACCTTACTGGCACAAAAATGAAAAACCAAATTCATTTTCATTATGTTGGGTTGATTCTACTATAGGAGCCCGCATCACTTAGGGCAGAGTTTTACTCCCCAATCCAAGGGTATAGCTGAATGCTCCATGAAATTATTTTTGAATTCTCAGGGGTTACATGATGTATCCTCATATTCAAATAACACATTATGTCAATTACTTGTGAATTCTAAAGATGCTCATAGACTAGGCTGCATTTAGAAGCAACAAACTCAGCACTTCAATCAGGTGAAAAAAGCTGAAGCTGGTTCAAACATTGGTCTTTTACCCACAAGACAAACATTTATACCCTTCTCTCTCCTTAGTGAGGTTTCAGAAGCTAATATGGTCTATTCAGGTGCTTTCAATCACATTTGGGCTCTCAGCCAATCACCTTGTAGGTCACATTATAAAAGCCACCGGGGTGGTGGTTGCATCACCTGATTTGAGTTCACGCCTATTTCGTGCTCCACAAAATCTGCAGGTGCAGTATGTCTCCACTACAGCTGGGTTAAAAAAAATGTATTAATCTATTTGAATAGATTCCAATCTAATCAATTTAATATCTATTCATAAAACTCGGATATCGATTTTCTTATACGTTTCCTTTTCTGGTGACAACAGCAACCTTACTCTTGCGTGTCTTATCGAAATCTTAGCACGTTTAGACACAACTGAAAGGTTTCCTGTGTCGCCTCCGTCCAAAATCAGCTTCTCTCACAGAGATAATGTCAAATTTGGATTTTTAGAATGGCCCTCGTAACAACTTTGTTTTTGGACACCCAATGATAAAAATTCTGAATGTAAGACTGGAAAACTATCAGAAACCTCGTGAATAAGCAGGATAAATGGTTTTTGGTGGATAACATTCACAGCTAAGGCACGTGTGTGCCCAAAATTCAGTTTTTTTTTCATTCACCATTTGATTATTTTCACCTGTAAACTATTTGGCAGCTTATTACCTCCCACATTAGCAGCTAAAGCTAAGACCGTGGGCTCTGCCATGTTCAACACCGAATGGTTTGAAAATAACAGGAAGTGAAGTCACCACGCACATACAAACTCCAAAATAAATCTGATAATAAACTGGTAAATGTAGACAAGGATCTTTCGAATATGTATATCAGAAGTGCATGTAGACGCTTCAGATCCGACTATTAGAAATGATCTAATTACTCCCAGATATCTGATTTTGATGGTTATGTAAATTAATTAAAATAATGATCAGAAAATGTCTAACATTCAAGAAAAAATGTTGCTGTTACATAAATATCTGTGAATGAATCAATATCAAATCGAATCAGATCCAATTGAAATCTAATCAGGCTGCTGTGAATCAAATCAATTCAGGAAATAAGTGGTGATGCCCAGCCTCAGTTTCCACTGCATCTCAGTTCCAACCTGCTAAGTATGTGAAATTGTTGGGGTTTTTTTTAGACAAATCCTGTTGTTTCCCTGTAATTGGATCTTGGTTGGTATGTGCTGTCCTTTTCCTTTTTTTATGTTCCTTGCTACATGGATGTCAAATTAGTGCTTCTTACTCCAGGTGACTGCAGCTAGTGGGGGTTAAGCACCAAGCTTCCTCCACTGATGTATATGATAAAAGATCGATCAGCCTTTGAAATGGTCACTTTTTCAAAACAAGTTAGATTTTGTAGCGATACTGCTTCATTGCAGGGACACTGGAGGCCTTGTCAGATTCTGGGTTGCTGTGTTAGTAAGACCAAATTGATCACTGCCGTCCAAGCCACGGGGATGCTGCTGTTCTGCCCTTTTTCTCATTGTGGATGACTCAAAATGGTTTTGCCTCTTTCGTGGAGACGGCTTAGCTGCCACTCTCCTGTGTTGCATTTTCTATGGCAAATTATCCATTCCTGATGGTCCAAGCCGCTCCTTCCCAGTCCCACCCCAACTTTTGTGCTTTGTGAAAAGCAGAAATTGATTGTCCCGTTTGAAAGCTGCTGGCTGGGTTTTATGTGGAATTACGACTAATTCCTTTCGGTGTTTTTATTTTCTGGTGTTCCTGGTGGCGTCTCCCCTCATGTGCTGTGTGTGTGCTGGTTTGCACTTAATGTTTTGAATAGTGATGTGCGATACCACAGATTTTCTTTCGGATTTGATACCAAGTATAATTCAAGACGGTATCGGCCAATCCAATATATTGTACCAAAACTTAGTGTGTTTGGAAAATCACTTTCAAAGCAGACTACACTGAGGGGAAATTAATGGATAATTAAATTTTTATAGAATACATTGTGATTCAAACTGAAATTACCAGTAAAAAGCATAAATAAATATATAAGTGCCACAATGATTGCATATATTTGTCAACACCTACATATTAAAATATTCAGTCAATGTTATTATCTATCTGTCCTATCTATTATATTTTTTTCAGCCGTATCTTTTTTTTTAAACCCCACAATGGCTGTTTTACTGAATATTTAATGACATCCAACCAATGCAACCATCCTTAACTGACAAAATCTAGGCCTGTAGAATTGATAGGAGGTGATCTCAGGGGCATTCCAAGTCAAACTCATAAGGCTATTATTGTAGCATTTACTTATTTTAAAACCATATTTAAAACTGTAAATAACCAAATGGAATGCCGTAGTCTTAAAGATGAAGAGGACTCCTGTTGTTTAAACATCAACACCGAAACCTAAACCTAACAGACAGACGAAAATCCCCTTACCAAAATTCAGCATCAGTGCTACGCAGCTCCACATTTTCTCCCTCTATCTTAACAGTGGCTAGAACCTGCCTGCAGCATCAAAGGACTCCAAGAGTGACGTCTGTCTCACCCTTGCAGCACCTGTCCTTCTCCTCTCCGCCTCTTCCTCATCATAATTTCATTATATACTGTGTTATGATTGACACTCAGATGTTTGAGGTGGTTTGAAGTGTTCCTACAATTGTCTTCCCACACACATCATGCAGCTTGCCGTTGCTTTGCAGCTCCACACATGACTGCTACAGACTGAGTGAGTGAGTGAGAGGTGCGCTGCTGTGCCGCATTAAAGATATGACTATGGCAGACGGAAAAAGTAGTCCCTACCAACAAGATATAATTTATTCAGGATCCTGATCTTATTGTTACTTTCCGCTGTATTCCAGTTCATGATAAGCTACATATTTACCCCAAATTACAAAAATATTGAAATTCTAAAGGCCCATTTATGCTCCCTTACATACATAAATAGGGATGTCCGTTACAAACAAACGTTCTCATGTGTTGCCGTCCTCATACTTCCGTGCGTCTTTTACGTTGCCATGGTTAACCTCCACTAGTGGGCAGTGCTGAGTGCATAGTTGATTAGCGTGACCCAACGTCAGTTTCACACACCAGTTGGCGGCGATAATGCGCTGCTGTAAAGTTGTTTTTCTTACCACCCAATACGCCATGAACACTTGAATAGCCTTATTTCAAAAGCTTGCACAATTTCTACAGTTTTTGTCCTCGTCTTCATCCTTCTTCTGTATTTTTTCACTTCCCATTCCTCTTCTTCTTCTTCTTCTTCTCTGGTTTCTTTCCAGTATTGCTTTGTCTTCTGTGTCGAGTGACGATGTGTAAGGACCCTGAAAACGCACCAAATTACGTGTGTAACCGACGCAGGAGATGGACAAAACTGCATATCCGTCTTCTGCGTCGAGCATAAATGGGCCTCAACATGAAAATAATTTCTAGAACATAAAAAGCTGGTATCAGAGATATTGAAATAATAATCTTGATCCGCACATCACTACACAGCGGTGAATGTGTGTGCATGAAGTGCTGCAGGGTTACATGCTTCCCTGTTTTATTAGCATGCCCCACAACTGGTAAGCCTAAACTGCATTTACCTTGATTTTATTTTTTCTTCTTTTTTTTAACTTTTAAATTCATACAATAAATATATTTCAATGGAACAAGTCTTCTAAATTTGTATAATGAACTTGAGTGCTTTTTAATTGTGTGCAGAGATTTAATATTACCTTGGGTGAAACTCCCAAGGTGACATTGTCAGACAATTATTCAAAAGGCCTTCTTCTGGCTCTCTCTCTCTCTCTCTCTCTCCCTCCTCCCCACTCACAACACTAAGATTGTTTTCATAGCTAAAAAAGTTCACACCATGGTCAAGAGTACTGCTTCTGTACAAGCAACTTTAAATGCCAACATCCTGTTGTCATTACCGTGATCTCTGTCTCCACAACATTGACTTTGGTCTATGATAATACACATTGAAAACCTGCAGGACACTGGCTCAAGAGATCTGGCTTTGGTGAGTCCTGGTCTAGTTAGGCCTCAGATGGCAGATATATTGATCTCAAGCTTAATTCACAGGCTAGTTCGAATTTATCAAAGGAAGAAAAAAAAAGTGCCTCACAAATATTGCACAAGAGGCAAGGACATGAAGACTGTGAGTCATGCTGTAAGACGGACAGCCGTGATGAGTCAGGATTTGAAAATATTTTCCACATACCTGCTCCCCTCAACTCAAATTTTATCATGTCTCAGTATTGCTCTTTCTGATTTTCATGACAGTCCTCCATCATTTCTTTTGATTGATCCATAAACCTGAATCATCCCATAATTTAGTCTTGACTTAACTAAAAAGCCCAAAACTCCAGACCAAACAACCAAGGTGTGCAATCTGTCCATATTGACTTGGTTATGACTATTAATGCAGCTTTGTATGAGAGGCCGTATGGGACAGAATTCATTTTTAACTCTCACACACCTCTAAAATCTTGCATATAATCACTTGCACATACACATAAAATCAACTCTCACATTAACACACAAGCAACATCTTGTACATAAACTAGTGAAAATTCACACACACATGCTACTAAAACCCCATGCACATATATACAAGACACCCTATACACATTTGAATCAGTGATAACAGTACTGTATGTGGGAGGTTATACATGTGTATGTGTGAGCCCATAGTAGTATAAATGTGTTAGCTGACGCCAGTTTGAATGAGAAAAGAGGAGGAGGAAGATTTCAAATGAGAATAGAAGAGACTTAGAATAATTACAGAAATTTAAAAGATACACCTTTTTGTAATGGGTTAAATCCATTTTATTTATTCATTTATTTTATTTATTTTGACCCTCTGTTCCCCTTCAGTTTGTGGCCTGATAATCAAGCTAAATTTCCAACTTTAGTCATTATTTAGTCATTCTGTTTAAACTACTGAACAAATCAGATATGTGGGCTATGATTTAGAGATATGAAATCAGGGTACTGTAAATGCACTGGAAAAGAGGTCGAGTAGCTTAAGTAGAGCTTATTCTCAAAACTTTGCAAAGCCAGCGAGAACACCATCCACCACCCAACTTCACAAGCTGCAAAGTAGATAATGACAATTGAAAAAAATTGTTTGCCTCTTTAGAGAACCAGGAATTCTTGGCATGGACATTTTCTCGATGAGTGCACTTTATGAAGTTTTAACAGAAAAGTTTCATATTGAACGTACCCAACTCAGCATCAACTAACTGTTAGAGTTGGTTAAACCCCAGGAAAACATGCACATCACAGCACTGTAGCTCTATCAAAGGGGGGAGCATACAGGGCTTTGCTTATTAAATGCTCATCTGTGGTAACTAAAACTGACAGTTTTATTTTAATCTGGTGTATTAAGGCATGGTACATTGTGCATCCCCCCTCATGTTTAAGGAGCAGGCTGATTACTGGCCAATTCCTCACTGACTCAGCTCTGTATCCAGTGGGGCCACAGCTCAATAGTATTGACAAACCAGCCTTATTCAGTGTCTTTACAGTGCCACATTGTCTGAATCAGCAGATCATTTCTTGAGAGCAGCCTCTGTGTGAGGATTTGTTTCTGTAATATCTAAAGCTATGCCAGTCAATAATTGATGTATCCATTGGGATGTTAGAATGACCGTTTAATAGAGACCAAATGAATACCAGCTATTTGACCAGTCCTGTGAGAGCCATGAGCTTCATCACACAGTTGTCTGTTTGAATGTAAGAAGAAAACAGGTTTATTTTTCCACCAGGAATCATAAGCACCTCCCAAAGTGGTGATTTTAAAGGAAACAAGATAATTGTTTTAGATTGAATTCTAATTTCAGGGTCATGCTGGCATTCATGCGATGTCTCTGTGGTGTAAAAAATAACACAAATTCCACATGTTTTCAGAAGAATACAGTAAAACAGCAAACATGACATTTCACAAAAATAGTTCAACACAGCCAGATGTTTTTTTTCTTTTTGTTTTAGCTTGTTTAACAAGACCTAAAACTTCAGTCAGATAATGATTGGCATGGTAATCTAGATTACCTACTACAGCTAAACACTCACATTATGGAGGGCATTTGACACATCATTTGTTCAGATACTTCATACGCTGTTGCTGTCATGTTTTAAAGAACTCAAGCTGTTCAAAGTTCTGATGATCAAAAGATTTATTCCAACAAGAAACTGGACAAAATCAGGTTCCGGAGTACGACGTTCAGGTGGAGAGGGAGGAGCAGCGGAGTGACAGGAAGTGTCTCCTAACCCCCTAGATTGCTAGTTAAGCTCCGATTCCATCGCTCCTTGTGCAGGCATGTTCTTTAGACTTTAGAGTTTCTAGACTTGAAACTTTATTACCTCCAAGGGGAAATTATTTTTCACAGACAAGCCAAACAGAACATAATCATTTAAATATTGGAGTGAATTCTGATTTTTTTCTAATATTTTCTCTTTTAACGGGAACCTACAGGTGGATGCATGGGTGGCGGGGGGGTTCAAAACAATAGCAGGCAGTGTGCAGTGATAATGAAATGAATGAAATGAAATGAAATGAAAATGAAATGAAATGAAAAATACTTTATTTATCCCTTTTGAGGGAAATTATTGTTGT
>JAOXYM010000019.1:7028396-7046460 GCA_028567055.1 Leptatherina wallacei
AAGATACTATTTGAATCCTGACCGCCTTGTTCCCCATTGTTAAGGCATTTAATGCAAGGTAGCAGTAGACCTCAATAAATGTTCCCAAAAAACATCATTAGTAGGTGAGATCGGTAATGCTTTCTGTATCTCCCTAGTAACAATACAATTAGCCAGCTTGCTGCAGAAAGGAGAATTTTTCAGCGAAACCAAGTCTTTGTAAAACCAAGTCTTTGTAAAAGGGTGGATTTTAAACCAAGCCACATTTTCCTGCTATTAAATGTGTAGTTTTGGTGCCTAAAGCCAAACAAACTGCAACTAAAAACAGAGAAATGAAAAATAGAAATTAAAATAGCAGTCAGGATTCAAATAGTATCTTTTTTTTTCTTCACAAAACTTTACAGTTGCAGACTTGAGGTCATTAAAATTTATTTTCCACTAGTACTTAGTTAACTTGACTTGATTTAATTTAGATCATTGTCCATTCCAACTGAGTACCACTTCAATGTGGGTTGGGGTCCTTATAGCAAGGTAGTTTTGTGTAGGAGTTGCCCTCTTGACTAATCCAGTGACCCTGGCTAAACAGTTCCATTTTCACTCAGCTCGCTTGGAACCCCGAGTAGGTGCTAAAATAGTGCCTGGTACCAGGTACTAATGGAAAACCCTAAAAAAAAAAGCCAAGTAGGTTTCAGTGCAAAAGGGTCATATGTTACAAATATAGATACCAACTTTGAAAATAAAAATAAACCATGTTTATATTCAAATAACCAATTTACTTGATTATTTTAAACAATGTAAGTGAATAGAGGGATTGTGTCATAGGCTCTGGGTACTGCCCTAATAAGGACTAGTAGTACCAGTAATTGTAGCTCATTACTGATTATTTGGTGCACTTGCTGTTTTCCCTGTTTAAATCTCTCTCCCCAAGTTTCTCATCTTTAGCCTTCCAGAAGACACAACCTCCCTACACAGCTCAGTATGTGTACGAGATACTGAATGCTGCGGTTGTTTTTAATAAGTCCAAACTTTTTTTTTTTCTTTTTAAAAAACAATAGCAACATGCTCACTGATGGGCAGGACAATATGTGAAACTGATATAATACATGCAATACAAACACAAGCTAACAGAAGCTCAAGCAGTTTATTACCGTAGATATCACCACTTTTTATGTGCACACAGTGTTAGATTTCAAGGTCGGGGCTGGTGAGGTTCCTTCAGCTTTCAGAGCCAGAAATCAAACTTCAATGAGTATTTCAGTTGCATTTTCTTTCTGTGAACTTGGACATTTTAACTCTTCATTATGTTGGACGATATTGAAATTATTAGCTAACATGAGTAACAAATAAAATACATATTCTTGCTTACATGTTACAGAGCATAGTGATTAATGTGTAATTCCTATTATCAAATCCAATTTTTTTATAAGGCACTTTTACATACTGGAGTAGCACATAATGCTTTACATAATAAATACAACTGTGTTTGCATACGAAAAATAAAATAAAATAACAATTTAAACACCACTTACTCTCTTTCTCTCTCATACACACACAAACACACACCCAAAGCCATATACCTTTGTAAGCACTGTAGGTTAGAAATAGACTTTTGGGGAAGACCAGAAAGCAGGGTATTATAATAATCCATTCTACTGGAGATAAAAGCATGCATCAGCCCCTCAGTGCTGGCAAGAGAGAGCAATGTGTTAACCGGCGTGTTTTTAAGATGATAAAATCATGTTTTTGTTATTATGTGTGGAATGAAATCCATCACAGAGTCGAAAAGGACACAAAGATTTCTCACACACTGAAAAGGTTTAAGGTTTTGTGGTTTTAGTAAAATGATGTCTCTCTTGTCTTCAGGACAGATAATTAAAACTTCAGTTTTGGCCATGTAAGAAGTTCTCTGCCATCCATGACTTTATATCTGAAATACAGTTGAAAAGGGCGTTCACTGGCTCGAGGTCATCAGGAGACATAGCAATGTAAAGCTGGGTGTCATCAGTATAGCTCTTGAAATCAAGGCTGTGCGTCCTGATGATATCCCCCAGTGTTCCTTGGGGAACCCCACACTTAATTGTAATGGATTCTTGAGGAGCATGTATCCATACTTGCAAAAAATGGGTGATCTATGAGAGGAGTAAAACCATTTAAGAACAGTACCTGAGAGGGTAACCAGACTTATAGTCTGTGTAATAAAATGCGGTGGTCTGTGTCAAAGGAAGAGGCAGAGCTAAGATTCAGTAGCACCAGAGGCCTGTTGCACAAAACCAAGATAAGGGATTAAGCCGGGAAATCTTGGTCATCCTGGATCCATTCATTCTTCATCCAGTTGCACAAAAGGGGGATAGTGGAAAGTGGGATATGGTATGACATAGGTTTCCATGGAGATTCATTCTGTGGAGCTTGCCTGCTCCAGATCAGACTAAATTCCAGGATTTATTTAATCTCATCCCCTATTACAGTCAGAAGTCACCAAATGGAAACCAACATCTATTCTACTGCCCACTACACACATTATTATGACATTCAACTAGACCCACTGTCATTATTTGAACACTTGTGATCATTAATTGCAATCTTTTTAGATGAATGATTTTAGATGATTTTGCAGTCATCAGATAATTTACACTTTTCCTTTGACTATATATGAAATACACATTCCATAAACACACGAAGAGCAACATGATGTTTATTAGATAAGGATAAATCAAAGCAATTAAACCATGAGCTCTTATCAAATATATATTTTGATAAGATATATTTTACCCACCTGGATATCTATGATTATGAGACTTAGTACATATCAAACAAAACTTCCCTTTATTCTGATGTTGATGTTCATTTTAAATCCACAGATAATGTTTCCTACATTATTGAAAATAGGTGAAGATTTTAGCTTCTTCTCGGTTTATAAGATAAATTGGGGGGAAAGTGAACTGATGCCAATTCGCTGAAGTTATTCGGGAATACTGGAGAGCCCTCCCTATATTATTAATTGGAAGAGTTAATGCTGTTAAGATGGGTTTTCTCCCACAGATGCTTTATTTGTTTCTCATTGCAGTATAATACTTACAAGTGGCTTCTTTAAAAAAATGTATTCATTACTTCTGGATTTCATATGGAATTATAAATCTTATCAGATTAAGAGAGTGCTAGTATAGTATGATAGCCCCAAACAGTCTTATAGACAGTCTTATAAACTCTTATAGGATTAAGAAAGCACATTCGTGTAAGAAGAAAAGAGATGGAGGTCTTGCCTTCCCAGACTTTCAAAAGTATTACGCACCAAATCTCTACAAAATGTCACTTTGGCTTGATGAATCAGTTATACCTTGCAGATGGCTGGTTTTAGAGAGGAAGGACTGAACACTATAAAGCCCTTACACTTACCAGATTCAGTGACGTTCTCGGTTCTTGGTGTCCATCCTCCTATGAGTCTGTGGTGCAGTTCAAATCCCTGGTGTTTGGTTTGCAGGTTGATCTCTGAGAACAGTATTTGTTCATTCAAAATTTGGGGTTTTTGGGTCGTCCGTTGATGCTATGTCTCAGCTCTCATTTATGCTCCCTGATATCTTCATCTTTTTAAATGTATTTACTAACTGGGGGACGGTTCTTTCATAGCCTGCTACAGCCATCTCCTTCTGTAGGCGTTCGAAAACAGGCTTTGTCCAACTGGCCCCCTCCACTTAATGCTGAACTCAGAGCTCACAGTGCCAGAAAACTTATGGGTTTCCTCTTCCGACCAACTTTGTTTTTACAATCCATGGCTTTTCTTGTTTGAAGATGGCAATAGGTGTTTCAACACGTCTGTTGGCCAGAAAACCCTGCCCCCAACCATTGACACCACCAATGTGAAGCAGTTTGCTCTGGCCCAGCAAAGAATTGGTGCCTGTTAAGAACCAGTTTTCAGAACCAGAAGCCAGTGCTTAGGCAGTGGAAAGCCAAAGAACTGATGCTACGTCAGGGTCAGTCTCCGAAGTCGCTTGCATTAAAATGTTATTGTATTTAACATGGTTGATAAAATATAAAAAAATATAAAACAGAAAGGAAGGTTAGGTGGTCTATAAATTTTGATACATGATACGTTCCCCTATACCTTAGCAACATTTACACCTATTCAAAGTCTATTATATTTATGTTTTGAGGCACAAAACCTTACTTGGGTTACAAGGTATCCCTTATAGCTTAATTCAATTTTGCATACCCAAATATGATCTTATTTGGGTAAAGGTAATTGGAAAATGTTTCAAAAGCAGTGTGTTATTCGGAGTAATAGGTTCATATCTAAAATATTGCCGTACATGTCAGTGTACCTTATATTGCAATCTTTATCATTTGGACCAATTAACTTTACCCTTTCATTAGAAAGGGTCATGAGGGTATGTGTTAGTTATGTCCCAAATCTGTCCCAAAGTTCTGTAATATTTAAGGATTTTTCTCTTTTTTTTAATTTTCTCTTTTTTTATCCTTAGATTCTTGGCTGCTACTACTATAAAATGTCTCCTTTCAGTAAGGAAAAATACATAAATGAATTTCGGTATTTGTTAGACATTTTCAAAAATGGGTATGTCATTTAATGCATACTGTTCAACCTAATGAAACCTCTGGATAACACATATGGGCATCTGCAACTCATCAGCAAGCTTATAAAAAGTAAAAAAAGAAAAGAAAAGAAAAAAACTGCTTCTATGCAGTTGCAAAAGCTCAATCTTTATTAAGAAATAAATAGAAATTAATAAATAAAACCTTTGTAGACACAAACCCTGATTCTCTAATGCTTTGACTGCTGTCTGCAGACACCCCTAATAAGTGCATTACCCAACCCCGCTTCAGTAATTAAATAAAACAATGGTAAACAAAATGTCTATTTGAGGTTTCAAACCTTATATATTATATCAGTAACATTCAAAGGGTTTCTCAAGCTTTCCAGCATCACTCCATATTTGCAAAAAAATGCTGATAAATGCAAATAGAGAGCTTGGAATGTTGATATCTTTTTATAAAATAGACTGCAATGGTAGTTTGTGTGCTTGTGTCCCACAATGAACCAGTGATGTTTAAGGTGTTTGACCTACTTAGATGTAGCTCACTGTATAAAAAAACCTCAACCGTTTTGCACTGTTGATCATGTATGGATATTATGTTGAGTAGTTGTGTATTTCCTTTAAGTCACTCCTCTATGTTGCATCAGGAATATAGAACAATTGTGGTTACAGGCATGCAAAGAGTAAAAAATGAATAAATAAGAATAAAAAAAAACTAATGGTGCAAAAATGACTTTGCATGTCAGGGACAGTTATCATCCCAGCCTGATTCAGCCATGCAACTATTCAGTTCTCTGAATAATTTAGAACCCTGCTGATGTGGACTTGCACAGCTTCTGCTGCAATATTCAAACACTGTGAAAAGATAATTAAGAATACGATGCCCACAGTGTTTCTGTCTTTAAAAAACACAAACTGCTTTGCAGATTTGGTTGCAGCGTCATTTGTAATATTTGTTTGATGTGAGAACTGTTTGACATTTTTTCTGCACTGCACAAATACAAAACAGCAGGAGCACAAATGAGTGATAGTAGGGCAGCAGCAGGAAAGCAGTGATCTCAGCAGTTATATGCACCAGGATGCTTTATGAGAACCAAATATGGCAAGATTTTTTTTTCATGCCAGGTTCCAGCCTGTCCATATTAGCTGGAGAGCTTGGCGCTCTGTAGCACTATAATTACCTGCAGCAAGTGTCCTCACCAAAGAGAATGGCTGCTAGCTCAGGCAGGGGGTGGACTTTCTCTCAATTAGTCTGCTCGGTTTCATCTCCTTCCCCTGCAAAGACATAAGTAGTTTGTAGATGGGTGTTTGTCCTGCATGCTCTCCTTGACACTACAGAGAAAATCGCACAGAGTGAAACATAAAGCATTCAAAAGCTGACTTTGAAGTGAAAGCTTAATTTTCAAGTCTTGATATGTCTCTGCTGTCTTATTTGTGACCTGCAAAGAGAATTAATTCTTTATGATGGAGAAACTCAGCAGTGCCATCTGTGAAAGCTGCCTGTGATGGAGGATTTGGTAGCTTAGAGATCTTATTAAGTCATTTGCGGCAAGTAGTCCTTTCTCTTTCATGTTTACACCTGCTGTTCTTACTTATGCTCTTCTAAGGAAGGTCTCTTTTTTTCTTTTGCAGCACATTGTATACAGTGTTTATCTGAATATTGTTCTTTAAAATGTTAACATAAAGTTGGGAGATAACCTTGTCTGACCTTACTGAAGCAGGTACACTTTACAGTCTTGTATGTCTAAATGAAGATTGAACCTCTAGCATGTCTCTGCTTTCTCTTCTTGTTCCAATCCACCACAAGCTATAAACTGTAACAAAATCTCCAGAAGGGCAAAACGTAAAATTGTTGTCATGACAAGGAACCAGGGTGTCAAAGAGGCTGGCAGCACCACAGGCAAGGTCAGTGCTTTATCTGCAACCAACAGAAAAGGTCAAATCTGCAATTGTCTTAGAAGCCCTTCAAACTAAAAAAAAACAAACAAAAGAAATTCAAAAGATTGGGAAAGTGCATCAGAAAACAAGCATCAAGCGCGATTTTTACAAATATGAAAATAAATCTGCCACACAGCATTAAGAGGCCTCAGTCCTTCTGTTTTCAGAGCATGCACAGTCCAAGGTTTGACACGCTGCAGAGTGAATAAGCCTTCATGTTGTGCCATTGCTGCTTATTTTGGATGCACTGAGAGAGAAAAACAGCTGTTTTGTGTAAGCATTTTAAAGTTTTATAAGCATGTCTGCTAATGTGAAAGCATTGGGTTGATTTGTCTTAGTGGAATCACCATTCAGGGGAGCTATGGAGATGTTCATGCTCCTTTTACATGGAATCCTACTCAGGTGTACACTGGCATGTAAACTGTGCCACTGAGCATTTCTAAACGTCCTGGACAATATTGTTGAATGTGTTAACAAAAAGCCAAAATCCAAGTAACTTACTGTGTGTCACATGTGCTTTGTTGCGCCATATCATACCATACTAGCACTCTCTGTAAGAGTATAAACCCAAATATTATTTTCACTCCCAACTCCCTGCTGAGTTGAGCCAAAACAGTTGCACAGCAGACCATGAAACTGTCACAAAATATTATCCGGTCATGCGTTTCTTTGACATAGCTTTCTGTTTTTTTTCCTGTGCGTACCAGTACATGGACTCATATAACCTCATATAGCAGTTCAGTTTCATGGTATTGGTTTAATCCATGCAGAAACTTTATCTGTGTTTCTTGGTGAAAAAGTTAATTAGGGGCTGGAGGGAGAGAGTCACACATCTGACCTTCTCCCATCTGATCGTACTTTGATTTCAGCTATTTATTTTATTCATCTCAGGTACCAAAACAAATTAATTAGGTTTATTCACCACTTATTTTTTCATGCTGTTCGGGAGAGTTTTTCAGTTGTCTATAATGTGTAGATGTTACACCGGCTCATTGCGCGAGTTAGGTGACTTATTTTATTCTTGAATGAATCATAGGATGGTGTTAAGTGGCTTCACTAATTAAATATACCCCATCACTTTGAAAATGGTTTCGTAGGGATGAACTGAAATTGAGTGAAAAAGCAGTTCAAAGAAAAACTTTCAGTGAGCCTGGGGAGATTTTGTTGAATGTCTTTAAAAGATTACAAAGAAAGGAATGATGGGTGACTTATGATGATTTCACTCAATCCTCTCACTATGTCTACCACTTGGTAGAAATCTACTTTTCTTGACTTGTGGATTGGCAACTCTTGTGTCAACTGGAAAAATATGCAAAAGCAGTACAGCCATGAAATGTCCCAATCACGTATATTTCTTTTGGGATTTATATTTCTACACTATGGTAGTTTAATTTGTCAAGATACCTTCTCAAACAGTTGCAGATGCTGCAGCACACTCTGAGTTATGACACCATGTAGCACAGTCACAATCTTATGTAAGAATAACATGGGGGCAAAAATCCACCATATGGTAAATTACCATGAGACTTTACTGGTTAAGGTTATTTTTCTATACCAAGTACAGATTACACAGAAATAGAATCAAACATAAACTGGCCCTTTTATTTCCTAAAATTGTTGTTTTCATGGTGAATTTGAACTGCAAAGTGGCAGCAAACTCATCATTAACTCATCTTTTTAAAATATACCAGAGTACATTCGGAATTTACCTCCCACACTCTTTTGGGGCATTGTGAGTGCTGACACCATCTGGCATTAGGTGAAGCACTGTGAAAAATATGCTGCATGGATGCCTGATGCCAAGCCAGCCTGGGGCAAGTGTTTAGCTGAAGATATGTTTACGGTCCCTGAAAAACTGGCACAGTGCCAGGAATCTGACTGTCCACCTGAGGCCGCAGACGAGGGTCAAACTAACCAGTAGAGTGAAATCTTTAGCTTTAATGACTAAGGGCAAACAGTGAATTTGCTCCTCAAGCAAATTTTAGGACAGGTGTTGGTGAGAAACTTGCGGTAGATCCATTTTTTTAATGTCTCTTTTTATGACTTTCTTTTTATTTTCTTATTTTCTATTTATGGTTCATTTGACTGTCAAAACTTCTTAACTGCAGGCTTGAAAAATTTGTATCCCGGGTATCCACTGTTCCCCAAATCCCCCTCCTCTTGCCCCTTGTGCAGGTGACAAACTCAAATAAGAAAGAGCTCCATTTGCTTCCTATATAGCTAATTGGATTAGTGCTTAAGGCACTATAATAACAGCTGAATTTAGAGAGCCAGGCTGAGAGAATGGGGGAGTAGGGAGCTGAGTAGTAGAGCCAATTTTCCAGTGAAATGAGCTTTGCTTCAGGTTAAGAGAAAACTCCTGCAGAGAAATAGAGAAGCTTTGAGTTAGATGATTTTATGCAACCCAATGCAGAATTTACGCTCAGTGTGTTGCAAGACAGGGGAAGCAGTTATAAATGGTATGACTATGCCAAAGTAACAATGCAACATGGGAATTGTGCATAACAGGAGATGTCTTATTTCAGGGCACAAGTATTTAAATCAAAGTGCCTGAAGTTAAGATACCTTAGCTTTGATTTATTACTGTGGTTGTGATGATTACAATAATCTGACCACTATTCAGAATTACAGTGAGTGCTGCTGCACCAGCTGTGATTTGCACAGTAAGTTCAGCTCCGCCTGCTTGGTAGACACATTTCACTGCAGTCGGAAACCATTTTTCGACTTAAAGACTTACATATTACCTACAATTTACAAATGGCAGCTGTACATGTATGTGAGTTTTGATGTTGCCACTGCAGCATTTAAGTCTCTGAATTTACTGCACATCTCTGTGACTTAAAGCTGGGTTTGAGTGTAAGAGCGCTTCACTTTGTATCCAGTTTCAAAAGCAAAGTTTATGACAGTTTTCCATTGAAGTTAAAGTGATTATGGCATCTGTGGATAAAATCTGCATCATGAGCAGGGCCTTTAATTTTTCATCTTTACAGAAATTACATTCTCATTGTGGAATGGCTCAGGTTCACTTCTGACCTTAGGCCATTTACATCAGGTCACTCATCCACTCTCATGATTTTGTCACCTCTGCACGATTTCCATCCACATAAAGGCAAAAAGCGCTAAAAGATCTTTTTCAAAAAGGACATGAAGGTAAATGCATAGCATAGACAACAACAATTTGATGTGGAGTGTTGAAATAAGTCAACAAATGTGCAGGATGTGGGTTTACACTCAGTCTATGCTGCACATATATTTGATGAGAGAGGCAGTTCAACACTTCTGCGTTGATTTGTGTGTGTTCTCCATGCCCTGTCCACCTAGATCAATATGGGTGTCAGTGTTATGGCCTTAAATTACTGTTAGATGCTCATTACAAAGCAGAGCTCAATAGAATTATGGGTGTTCGTACAGTTCATGTAGGTGTGTGTTGCACCTGTGAGTGCATCTTTCAGAAGTGCCTGCCAATAAACACCAAGGCCATGAGGTGATTTTGAGTTGCGGTGGTTTAATCAACCAGAGGGATGATTTTTCACTCTCACACACATACACTTACACATGAAAAAGGGATGGGAAAGATCACACTCTCCTTGAAGTTACCCTTTCAAAATCTCAACTCGCTCAGTGCACCATATAAAATATAGCAAATAATGTGGCAGTGCAGATAAAACATGAAATAGTGTGTTCACAATAGGATGATCAAAGGCCAGAAAATGCAATAAAAAGAGTGTGTCTATCCATCAACGGGCTGCTGAACACCCAGAATGATCTCGGTCTCAGGTGGACTGGATTCCTGACAGAGACTCTCCTCTCTAAATCACATGGCTGCTCTCTTATTTCCTGGATGACTGGACAGTTTCTCCCCTCAGCTACGAACAAAACAAGCACATTCTGAAAGGGAAACTCCACCAGTCATTGGTGACCCAAGTTTATGTCTTATTGATTTTATTGTTCCTGCTACACAGCCATCAGTGCATCTTATGCAGTTTCAAGTACTGATGGAATTCTACACACACTTTGTAAATGTAATAGATCTCAACACTGTTTTGCTGTCTGTTTTGAAACTGATCGTATTTCTTGGTTTTCAAACTATGTTTTCCAATGGAAACATTTCTCTACAGCCTCCAGTCTGAACATAGGAACAAGGTTTTATTTAGACTAAAAATATTGTTTACATTTTCATCTTCTTTCAGCCATGTGGACACTCCGTGTATTAGCCATTTACATGTGAAAACATCATTTTCACCACAACTAAAAGGCAAACCAAATTTATTTACACTACAAAGCATAATTCAACAACTATGAGATTCAAAGTGCTTTCAGGAGGAAAATTAAATGAATTTGCAGTAAAAATGATTAATCAAAGTTGTTCATTCATTGAAATCAATTGAATTAATTATATCAGCCAATTTAATGTACAGGTAAATATGAGTTTTCCACATGTACACCACCAGAAAAAGAGGAAAAAATACATAAATCCAGCTGACAGGAGCAGAAAACATGGAAATAAGGGGGAAAAAACATGGCGTCTTATTGGTACAATGCAAAATGTGTCTGTTGTCTTGCTGAACCATCTTAAAGTGACTAAATCCCCCTACAGCAGCAGCAAGGCATATAAGGTGACAGTAAGTGGGAATATTGACATGAGAGTTAGAGACCACCTTGGAAGAGGTTTTTTTTTTTTCACTTTCATTGATTCGCTTCTTCTGTGTTTGACATATGCTTTGTTAGGCACTAAAATAACAGTGTCGGGTTTTTGGGACTCACAGCAGGTGTTTAAGATACATCACTTTTCAGCATCCATCCAGTGTAACAGATAATGGTGAAGAAATTACGCTCTGCTGAGAAATACACTGATATACTTCTACTGGCTCGTATAGGATCTGGATTACTTTGTTATGAGCCTTTTTTAGGAGTGGAAGGGATGGGGGTCTGTCTTTATATCTGAAAACAATTGAATATGGTCAATCAATGCTGTGATAGGGTGAAAAACACAGTCTTAAAACAGAAAATATGCTCACAAAACACTACAAGACAATGAAGCAAAATGAAGAGTTCATAATTTTCTGTTTCGTTGAGTTGTCTTGCTAAATTGTTGTCTTCCTAAATATTGCCGTTTTTAAAAAAAAAAAAAATTATTTTGTAAAATTTTGTTGTTGCTTTGATGTGTTTGTAAAATATAGTTTTTTTTTCTTCTTGATGCTGCAAGAGACCATTTTCTACAGTTGCTGTTATATCGGAGCAACATAATAAGTTAAGCTTACAGTAAATTACATTACAGTTGATTAGTACAATGATTCGTCATGTATTTACCTTCTTTATATATATATATATATATATATATATATATATATGTTTTTGTTTTGTTTTTAAACTTTTCAAATGTGGAGCCCTGGTTTTATTTCAGCCAAACCAACAGCTGGTGTACTCGCAGACTAAATCCATGTTTACCTACAGCAAACAGGAGAACATGACAACACACAGCAGATGCAGTCTGTTGGATAACAGGTTCGACACTGTCTCTTCGCTCCTTGGCGTTATCTGTTGCCTCCGTCTCAGACCTGTCACTGAAGGATATATTTGGTTGCCCGACTGTCTAAGCACACAAGCGAGAAGATGCTAATGAGAGACAATGGAAAACCAGATCTGGAGTGCATTCAGAGATGTTGAAAGTAAAGTAAATCAACTTTATCTCTGCATGTGAGAACCATTTATATTAAACTTTCGTACCAAATTGTGAAACCTCATAATTATTTACCACTCTCCTATCATCCTCCAGATTAAGGCAAGGCAACCTTTTTTAGTTTATTCTTTTGGCATTTATTCAGATAGTCACAGTATAGAAAGACGGGTAGATGGGAACAGAGCAAAGGAGTGACAGGCAGGAAGGTTCTGGCTGGTCACAACTCCAATCATGCTCAGTCGCTGAGGGCATTTCAGTTCAAGTGGTCTTATCCCCTGTTGCCCCTTTTACACCCCCTTTGCTGCCCCCTTTATTTTGCAGAAACGTGTTCAAAGTTATGTCTTGTTAGAATGGGCCACAAAACCCAGCAATTCAACTTAATTCTAATGCATTTGTCCAGAAGTGGGGTGAAGAGCAGGTGTGACAGTGTGGTCCTGTCACTATCCCTCCGCCACAGGTCTTTGTGGATTGGACTTACCTCCCACGGATCCCATCAGATTGGTGTCTGAGGAGTTTGGCAGAAGACATCAGACTCTTTTTCACATTCGTTAAGTCTTTCCTGAACAGTTTTTGAATGACCCAATGTTGTCCTGTACTATCCTGTATTTTGACGAGTGTTGGAAGGTACTATAGTCCGAAGTGGAAATTTACATCCATGTGAGAATCCAGAGTGCAGATCTTCCCTGCAGAAGTCTGCACTTCAACAAGACGACCAACCAAAACTGTCAATGGTTATAAAGTTATGGCTGATTAGTGTATATACCTTTAAAGCAGAAATTAACTGAAACAGATGAAATGTAAAAGCCTCATGTTAATACTTTAAAAGGAATACACTATTATTAACCTAAAGATATTAGTAAAGAACTGGTGTTGTCTTATGTGACACTTTGCCAACTTTCTACAGCTGTTGTTTTCTGCCTTTAGTTATATCTTTCACCAAGTAAAATGCAGCCATCATCAAAAAATACTAACCCAGTGCCCCTCTGGGCCGTGCATTTCACGTTATTACACTGCCTCCAGTGTGTTTTATAGATTATGTTGTTCACTTCATATCATGAGCAATTCAAATTTTCCTCCATGCCTTTTTCTTCCTGTCATTCTGGTGAAAAAAAATTTGTTCTCCACAGCTTTTCTGATTTTCATAGATCCCCTAATATAAATGTTCTTCTCTTGAGGACCTTGTTGTTTGTGGTGAGACCTCCATATTTGGTCTTATGAAGTCTTCTCTTGGAGAATATATTTTCTTCTGGATGTCCCTGGTTGGATTTTCTTAGTTGTTGCATGCCATAGGATGGCCCTTTTTCACTTGCATGTAGAACTTCTTTGACTACAGGTTAATTGTTTGATAAATAATTAAAGATAATCACACAGAGGCAACTGTCAATTATTTGGCATCCAATAAAAAGAAGAAAAAAAAGACGTGACAAAGGGCAGTTCTGCTCATAATAGCTGTAATTTATACACTTTTCCTGTAATCTTCTTCACTTTCTTATGCACATTTATTATTTGCACCGGCATGATTCCCTGCCATTGTAAAAGGCAGATGAGTTGTGTCTTTACAAAGTGTACATATCTGGAAGAGCACATTTTTACAAAAGGAATGGACATTTCTTGCCATTATCCAGGCAAACATGGACACATAGTGTCCTGAGAGCCGGCATTTCTGCAGTCTTATCTGCCAGGTTTGACAATGTTTTTCCTGCTGGTCTACAGAGCAAAAACCACCTGCTCTGATTACTGACCCATCAGTGCATTATGGAATTTCAGCATGGGCAAAATTACAGTGCATTATCTTATGAACTGTATTTGCTTTGTGTCAACATTCAGCTGGGTTATTACTTTCAAGATGCCTCCCCCTACCATTTTCTTTTTCATACATTTGGAATTATACGCCACACACAATCCACTTATATGTGATTTCCTCAAAAGAAATGGCTTATCCACTAAGATGAACATCCGTTGTCATGGCTCTTTCCAATGCCCAGTTGCTCACGTAGGAACCTTTTAGAGATGCCACACTGCTGGAAGAGCACTGTGAGGTCTGTGTAATTAGGATTTTGTTTGGCAGTGTGTCCAAAGCTTGTTGCCTCTGCAGATAATCCTAACAGGCAACACAATTTGTTTGTCTGAACTATGAGAGAACTGTGAACTCATGTCTGTAAACTGCCACTGAAGAAAATGAATGAACAGCCAAATTTGAAAAACCTGTGGTAAGAGAAAGAGAGCAAAAAAAAGAGGCAGAAGGGTAAGCTGCTGAAGACATGACACATAGCTTGCTCTGCAGCAGAGAAATGATTGTTTTCCCACAAGTCATGTGCATGAAACTTGCTCTTTTATATCACAATGTAGTTTCTTGATCCAGAGTGCACACTTTTTAGTTCTTTAATTATTTTTATAGTATTATTAAGTTAGTAACCGTTAAAAAAATAATGATCCAGTAACAACCCAAAGCAAAGTTACAAAAAGATCACAAAAAAATCTCAGGGATCATTAAACACTGGTAAAATTCAAGAAACCAGTTCAGACCTAAAATTGACAACATCACTGAATTTTAGTCAATTATCTACATTACTACAAGGAAAAGCAGCAACTTGCACATTGTGTAATGTTGCTACCAAGACTGCAACCAAATCATCCCATAACTTGAGAGAGCAGAGCTCCTTTTGCAGTTATAAAGGGTTAATTATGTAAAAAATAAAAAATCCATTTTGAAATCTTTCATAATGGATGAACATATACAGTTACTTCAAGATATCGAGACTTTTGTTCTCAAGATAATAGGTTATTTTGTAAGTTTTGCCCATAAAGTTCATTTTCTACAAACAGGTAAATGGCCCTGAAGGCAGTTTCTGGCTGAAGCAGAGTTGGTTAAAGTTTCAAACATGCCACTGTCTGTGCTCCACTGTGGAAATTTACTCTCTTAATGTAGAAAACAGAATTAAAAACTGTATACAGGTTCATGTCTTAATTAATGTTTTATATCCGCCTCAACTGTCACAGTAGCAATAACAATGAAATCATTTTGGAGCTCACCAAAATAATCTTATCATCTGAAGGTAGAAACCTCCTTTTCTTGTGATATAAGACTAAAGATATGTTGTGATCTTGAGAAAAACAAAAGACCAATTTGGCAAGATAAATTAACTTGTGATCACATGAAAATTAGCTTTGCTATTTTAACATAACAGCATCAAAATTAATCATTTCAGACAGGCCTGCTCTCTGTTGATGTGGAAATGAAAATATAATGTTGAAAAATTAACTTTCTCTCAAAGAAGACAAATTTACTGAATACATATATAAAAAATGATTCTGTGCTGTATGTAAGTGTAGATATAGAAAGATATGTATTTATATGCACATGCATATAGTTATGTCTATATATAAAGAGTTTAACTGTGAACATTTGCAATTATAACCTAAAACAACCACCTTTAACCTTTAAGTAGATTTTTTTCTTCTATTTCACATAAATTCTCAATAGCCATGATTTAATATGGCAAGAAACACTAATTCTTAAATAAATGGACAAAAACTTAATAAACATGAAAACATAAACATGACCCCATGACTAAACTTGTAAATACCATTCAACTTCATCATTTATACACATTTTAACCCTTCATGGTCATTTTAAGTCATTAAAAGAGCAGATCAAAAGGTTAGAATCTCAAATTCTTAACCCTTTTAGCTCCATGCTAAAATATTTTAGGCCTCTGTTAAAAAAATTCATACCCATAATTAAATGAGTATTGCAACCACAAGGTCTATTTGAATTCTTTTGGAGGTTGTAATACAGAGAGTTCAGGCGAGGTCTCCAAAATAGCCATTTTGGCACAGATTGACACATCTATTCTCAAAGTCCTTGAATTGGGGGGTTCTTAATCTTTATTTTAAGAATAGCTAAAAAGTGAAGCTGTGATTAAGTACTAATTTTTCCTCTGAAATGTAGTAGCATACAAATATGAATTAATCTGGACAATATTTTGAGACTCTGGGCTTTGCCTGTCATACCCGACCACAGGCAAGCATCTTCCCTGTTGGCTACAGACCCTGACACACCAAACTAACGTCAAGAAGCCATTAACAACCCCTGCTGTCTGCGCCTTTCATGCCGTCTGCATCTGGGAAAAGAAGCAACACTTGAGCACACCACAAAGATGACTTCCAGCAGCCGGTTCAAAGGTTCAAGGCTGTAACTCGCCAGCACAGAAGGGTGACCACATACATAAAAAATAGATACACAGCAACATTTGTATGAAATCAGTTCATTATTTAGTTTTCAAGATAACCATAGCAAACTTTTTGGCATATTTTCATGTGCTTTTCTGACCTGTGTTTCAGTTATTAATAAAAAATGTTTCTTTCCTTGTATATTTGTCCTTATATTAATTATTTCAACTTCATTAAACATGTTAAATCAGCTTGGAATAAATGTGACAGTGCCAACAGAAGGCATAGAGACATACTCAGACACTCACCCACAGATATTTCTGACATCTGGGCATCAGTTTTGCATGCCTTGACTTTCAGTGTAAAAATAAACTAACAAACAGTGGATCGCCCCTCTGGCTGAACTAGAGTAGCACCAATCTTTCAGCCTTTATGCTAATTTGGCCCAGTGGTGCCCTTTCTTGCAATGTATTCACCAGACAAATCACAAAAGTGCCAATATTTTCCTTTTTTTGCTTTCTTTTTCTTTAACCGTGTCCTGTCCAACATCATGACATGCAGAATGGTCAAATGCCAAACTGTGTCAGACATATTTACTCTACCGAGGGAGACATATGGCTACCCTTTGTACCTTAGATCTTTTTATTGTTTTATTGTATACCTATTTATTAGCTCTGTTAACTTATATATTGATACCGAACCTGACAAGGGGAACTAAGGAAAAAAAGAGTGAAATAGAAAAGTAAAGAAGGGAGGGGTAAAGAGCCAAGAGAACAGATATCAAATGTGGAAAGGGAACCAGGCTGCCATAATCACAACACTGATTACAATAACAATATAAACAATTTCAGTGCGAGAAAAAGAAATACATAAATCAAACAAGTAAATAGGAGAGAAAAAAAATAAGACCAAGCACAAAACAACATTGAGGGTCCAGCACGCCTGCAAAGGACAGAGTTCAGGAGAGCCAAAGCAGGAAGAATTGCACACCCATCCTGCCCAGATCGATTGAGGCCCCTGATAGGAGCCCCCTGGTACCAGGGAGCGGGGTCGCCAAGCAGCACAGGACAGTGACAAGCCGGCCCGGTGGGTGCCGAGGTGCAGGCCGCATGGGGAGCCAGTGCCCCGCAGGCCCAAGAACCGCCCATAACCCCCAACATATAGAGTTATCTGGCAGATCCCTGCCCAGGCACCCGGCAGGACCAGACCACCCTGGACAAAACCACCACAGGGTAGCGCCGCCCCAATGCCAAGGCTAAGTGTCCCAGAGGCAAGGAAATGCCCGCACCCTTAACCCTTCACCCCACACACGGACCCCCAGCTTGGCACCGAGCCCTCCACCGTCCCCCGGCCGGGCCCTGGGAAACTGAGCCGTTGGATGACCCCCACCCTTCTGCCCGTTTGGATTGTGTGTGTGTTAGTAAAGTGCAAATAAAAGTGCATATATTTCTATCTGTCCTACTGCAAGAAGGTGAACAGAGTTCCTTTGTTTTTAAAAAAAACTTGGAATATGGATACTGTATAACACTAGGGCCCCTGGGATTTCTGTACACTCCTTTGGTCCCCGAGGTGGGTCAAAATGATCCACTCTGTCCCCCCTTGCCCACGCCCCCCTCCTTCTCTTGGCTGGGATTATCATCTATTCGAATGTAAATATGCCCTGCCTCTACAGGTGTAAAAAAAGGAGAAGGGGGGATGGTGAAGCTGTATCTTCACTGTTCTGTAGAGAAAGCTACACTGAAAGCTT
>JAOXYM010000019.1:7084867-7138286 GCA_028567055.1 Leptatherina wallacei
AAGAACGGGCACTGGAACACACACCATAATCACATTACATGAATTACATACACTCTACATTATACATGAACATCATTCGAAGAACATCACACGGAAAATGGTCATTATAAATGGACATTTATACTAAATTAACTTTGATACATAAATTGAAAGTATGAATTATTTGTTATATCCTGGCTCCATATAATTATGTATTTTGTAATTGTTTCGCTAAAGCAGAGAACAATTAGGGGCCGGAGTGTTGGAGCCAACAAAGCATGAGCAAAGAAATTAATTTGTATTTATATTTTGAACTGTATTTGGATCATGCATTGTTAATTATGTTTTTTGATTGATAATTTGAAATTTTAGATTCAGAGAAATGTTGGCTAGAATTGTTACGAAAGTATCTAGGTCCGGTCATCTCCTTCCTCTGCCCCCTCCTGCATTATAATCAGGTGACAGGAGACAGCTGGGGGATTATTTTTGTGTTGGAAGGAGAGATGACAAACAGATTTATGACCACAGGTCGTAGAATTTGAGTTGTTCTTTTGATTATTTAATGAGAATTTAATTTATGGATGGAAAAGTCAACCTCAGAGTGTTTTCTTTGTTACCCGTAATTTTGAATAAATGGACACCGAGGAACGGATTCCAAGGACTTCTGAGAGTGCTTCTGTTTGTACCGTGAGTCTAATCTCCACTAACCTCCAGCACCCCACATTGAAAAGTTGCCCCCACATAGTCAATAAAGATTTTCAAACCTTTCAAACCCTTTTGTATGTTCTTTCAATCATGTTTGAACTACACAACAAAATTGGAATAAAACACAGAAATGATTTCTAGGTTAATATAAAGTTACCAGTCCGGTCCTCTTAAGATCAAATTGAGCTGTATTTGGCCCCTGAACTAAAATGCAAATTGACACAGCTGATTTAGGGGGGAATTTGACTGAAAAGTTATTCCACAGGGGGTACAACGAGACAAAAAGTTTGAGAACTATTGCTCTAAATGCAGCCAAGAAAAAAAAGTTTTACTTTGTTTAACACAAATTTAGTCTGTGCTAGTTTTGTCAAAGTGTCTTCACCAATACAAGGAATGGTATTTGTGAGAAACTAAGCGACCCCCGTGCAGGTTCTAGCTCCAGTTTTAATGTATAGTGATGAAACGACCCAGACAGTAGACATCTGGGGTCCTAATCTGGGCTATTTTGGGCACTAATGGCTCGGTTATGGCACTGGCAAGTGTCATGTGGGTCAGATGTGGCCCAAAGGCCATGAGCTAGACATAATTATGGTTATAGCTAGGTTACAGTAAGTGTGCTGTTAGAACAGAGTGTGACCCAAAGAGAAAGCAGGAGTTGGGTCATGTCTGGTGGATTTATGACTGAGTTTAGGCACCAATACTCACCCTAAAAGAATTCAGTCTGTCAGGCTGAATTTTGGTAAAAACAAACAAACAAACAATTTTTTCCAGAAAACAGTTTGTGTTGCATGTCTTCTAAAATGCAAGTATGAGAATGAGGTCTCCCATAAATAAATACGCACGGCTTTTAATAACTGACCAGACGTTTTCTATTTATGCCCGGATCTATTCTGGATAATTTGTCTCCGTGTTGGCCCTGTGATGTGTTCATGATGTACCGCTCCTCTCGCCCAGTGACAGCTGGTATGGGCTTGAATTTGCACTGTGACACATGTATGGTCAGGACATTATGAGGAATATTTACAGGAGTGCTGCTTTGCAACCAGCACTGAATAAAATCAAATGGAGTGATTTATACACACACCGAATAAAGTTAATGAACAGACCAAACATTTTTTCTCAACTGGATGATTGTTATGGGAGGCCAAGTGTCACGTCTGCTTCATTATGTGACTCATAAAAGGTAGGATTTCTATTTTTTTCCCACCTTGATGCGAGTGCGATGTGATAAAACAAAGGAAAAATATTCAAAACAGCTTTACTGCATTTTTCCTTGTCTCTTTAAATTACACTCAGTGTTTTCTATCATTCCCCAAAAAAATGTCACCACTCAATGAGCATACCGTGGACTCTCAGCAATCCATCATCCACACTGTATCAATCCCAGCCTTGCTGCCATCCGTGTTCTGAATTAGCTTTGCAGAACAGATTCCCTTTTGAGATAATCACTTTTTCATCGCCGTCAAACTGACGTGTGACAGACTGAGTTAAACAAAGGGCAGATGTGTGTGGATTAAGTCTAATTGTTTGGCTGTGTGTAGAATATCATTCAGTGGAAGAGTAAGGCTTCTGTTACTGGTGTATCCAGTTTTATTCTTTATATTACTCTATGTTAAATCATTTAGACATCCTCCTTAACAGCTGTACGAGGCAGCACAGGAAACATGTCCACTTGCATTCAGAGATAAAACAGACTTTAGTACTGCAACAACTTGTTTGACAAAACTAAAACATCAAACTGGTCTGACAGCCAGAAGTCTTACCAAAGCTGGCAGCAGTCAGGGCGGTTGCCGCTGTGTTTGAGAAATTGGTCAAACTTGAGCGCTTGAAGACATTTTCTTCTGAGGGAGAACATGTCGCTGCCTGAAACCTGTTGTGTGCTACATTCTAAATCAGTGGTTCCCAACCCTTTGCCACAAGATAAAAGGTAAGTCGGTGTTCTCTGCATTCATTTTGACGAATGGAGCATCATGCTAAAAGTGACAATTTAGTGCCAATGAAGTTGCCAAGTTTGTAGATTTCAAGTGCAACCAACAACTCATTGCACTTGGTACCATTTCTACACATCATAGAAATGACAAACACAGTAGCTACAATGAGCCGAATGCAGGCCAGTGTGTACTACTTGGCATGACACTGCCATCAAGCGGTGTGATCCAGTCACCAAGCACAGAATGCAGTGAGGATGACTCCAATAGTCCTCGCAGTAATTTGACAGTAAAACACTGTTGGCATTTCTTTAATAAACATTTGCCAAAGGAGGAGGGAAGGGGACAAATCATTTTAGTACAAAACAAAAAAGAAAAAAGACATTGTTTCTTTTTTGCACTCAGGTTATGCGCTTGTTTCATGATTTTACAACACCTATTGCCAAAAACGGCATGTGAATTCAATGTGAAAGCAGCCTTTCTTCACGATGTAAAGTCAGATTTGTTGCAGTTATACAAGTGCTTTCAGTCCTCATCCCCAAAAAAGCTTCTAATCCATCAGCCCAATCAAATGAGCCATCAATATCTGAATATAATCTTGACCATAGAAAAAAAAGAAGACAACATTACCGGTCATATTCCTAAGTGTGCAGATACAACACATCCATTTCCTTTCATAGCCAAAATAGTCTCTGCCTACTTAGTCAGTAGTGCAAAACATTAATACTACTCTGCCCTGGGGCGTTACAGAAAGGCTAAGGTAGAGATTTAAAATTTACCTGGCCAGATAATGTACAACCAAAAGAAGGTAAAAGTTTAATTTAAAAGACAGCAGAATAGATTACAAAAAAAAAATACGAAAATGGTATGAGCAAGAAAAGCTCCTCCGATGTTATTCGTCTGTCATTTTGCACCATATTCCAGATTGAGGAAAAATACAATGCCTTACACAGATTTAAGTTATTAAAACCAAATGTGAATTTCCAGATCAACATAATCTGGACTCAAGAGGCTTCAGGTTCAAAACACAGTCCTTTAGCCTTTTGTTGCATTTAAAGTTTCCAGTATTTCAGAAAGGCAGCCCTCGTCCTCTGATTGTTGATGTAGAGTTCACATGTGGAACAAAGCCAAGGGGTAGCGGTGGAGCCCCGACTTGCGAAGGGGAGCCCCAGGGTTGTCCTGGAGCAGGGATGGGTGGTGGAGGAAGTACACCATCCTTTCTAACCATGGCGTGGTTGTACAGGTGGATCGCACTCGGGTTGGGCTGTCCTTCCACGGGTAAAGGGCTGTGATTGTACTCAAACCGGTGGTCCTTGTCCCCAGTGAACACCATACTACTGGGACCAGTTGCTGTTGGGGCTGCTCCAGGAGGGAAAGGTTCTGGGTGGGCTGGTGGCAGAACCCCAGTGGCAGTTGAGGAGCTGGAAACCTGTCCAGGCCCGCTAAACACTTCTCTGAGAGTGTGAGGCGGCAGGCCTCCACCCATCATGTGACCCATGTAGCTTTCCCCAAACCCTGCAGGAAAAGGTGGAGGAGGTGGATGACTGTATTCACTCCCATATCCGGAACCCTCAGCAGAAGGGAGAGGTGGGTAATCTGGTTCTGGGAGTCTCCCTCCATCGCCTCCACTTGTAGAAGCAATAGGGGGAGGGTGGCCTGTCTTGGGCTCAGGCGCTGGCTGCCGGTAGTCCAGGTCTGCATGTGGGGGTGGTTCTGGAGGCTCAGGTGGTCTCTGGTCTGGGGGCAGGATAGACACACCGCCTACCTCAGACACTGAAAAAGGATAAGACTTGTTTCATACCAATTTACAATCTTTCTAACAATGTCCATCACAAGTTTGCTCATATGGGACCTGTTGTCATCTTTGGTCAAATTAAGTCATAAAAAAACTCACCTGGAGTAACCGGGCTGGGCTCTGGAGGCTGTTTGACTTCTGGAGGTAGAAGCTTTACAGCTGCTGCTCCAGCTTCAGAGGGGTTGGTGCTCTCTGACCCTTCTCCTCCATCACTTGGTTCTTGTCTCTGAACCTGCTGAGCCTGCAGGAGTTGAGCGAGCAGCATAGTCATGGCCGTCTGTGTAGCAGCTGCAGCCTCGCCCTCTGAAATACTTGACGGTGCAGACATTGGGGGTGAAGGAGGTTTGGGCATTGGAGGTGTACGAGGTACTCCAGCTGGGGCAGCGGGCTGGGGAGGCTTGGCAGGTGCAGGCTGAAGAGGGGGCTCAGATGGGTCAGAGGGAGCTAAGGCTTTAGTGAGCTGTTGTAACGTCTCCTGGTTTACCTTTGTGCTCATAGACTGGACAAACTGGGCTGTGTTGGCTGCACTCTTGGGCTGCCTAAAGAGGTTCAGGAGGACTGCCAGCTGTTCTTGGGTTAACTGTGAGTTTGGACCCTTTGGATCTGGAATAAAGAAAACACAAGTACATGCATTTGAACTTATCCTTGAAAATTCTGGAAAGGTCATAATTACCACAAAGTTAATAACTTTATTTATTACAGCCTATTGTCTTTCTAAAATATTATCCACCCATATGTCAGCTGATATAAGAGAACAAACTAAAGTGTTAAATAAACTTGCACAACGATTAGACTACACCCAAGCCGAGATGTAAAAATAAAGGTCTGCCTCCGGCATTTGCACAACAAAGATCAATAGTGTTCCTGTAAAAAGAACACAGCACATGTACACTGTTGTAGAAAGAAAACAACTGACTTTAAGTTTGAATAAATGTGCTTGACAAGCAAAGGAATCACTAGTGACTTCCACTGCCAAGTCATGTATGCCTTCTGAAATGATACATACTCAAACCTGAATATGTCCTCAACAGAAAAACATGTGAAATGACTTGTTTACAGTGTACATAAGGCTTCACAGGCCTTGGATGAGGTCCAAGTCCTACTCCAAGTTTTTTAACAGGTGACTAACAAGCTCATAATAAGATAGCAGAACAACAGTAGAGACACTCACCAAGCAAAGCAGAGGCTGCTGCATTCTGGGCTTTAATACCTCCGGGGGCAGAGAAGCCCTGTGGAGTGTTACTACGGCTGTCGTCAAGACCCAGCTCTTTACGGGGGGCCTTAGGGGCCACCAATTCTTCTGGCATCTGCTTCTGTCGTCGACGCTTCTTACTCCAAAGCTCATGGCAGTCCTGCCAGAGAGGAAGGCTACAGAAATGGACATATTCAAAATGATGAAAAAACGTAAAGGATCTGATAACTATGGTTATACACCACAGGATCAGCATGTTGATGCCACATGAACAAAGACGTACTCTGGTGGAGGCATCTTGTCTGGATCCACATCTTTGAGAAACTCGCTGCACAGTGCTTGCTCCGCTGTGCAGCGTTTGCTGGGGTCCAAGTTTAGCATATGGTCAAAGAGGTCCAGAGCAGATGGCGGGATGCTGAGAAGGACAAAATCTCGGCAATATCAAGCACCGGACGGCCAAGTTTTGTGGATATATGATATTAAATGAGGAATAACATTTAATTTACTTACAAAGCAAACTCCTCTCGTAATCGCCTCCGGTATTGCTTCTTTGGTTTCATGGTGTTGAAGAAGGGAAGCTTTATTACATCAGGCCAGACAGCAGGACAAGGGCTGCCACATATTCGGCTAAAAGACAGAAATCCATTGGTTCCAGCAGAATGGAGCAAAGTGTGAACTTAATACGCCACAGAAATGTACATCCCTGCTTCTCGTAGGTCTCTCTTTCTCACTTCCTTTACTATATTGTCAATTTGTGACGACAGTAAAAAGATTCAATGGAAAAAAGGTGGAAAATGATTGAGTGTTCCCCCAATTTAAACACAAAGTGAAGAAAAACATTTCAAAATCTCAGTGTTTCCATCTGCAGGGGCAGCCTGTTTCCACTGAACACTTAACCTTTAGACTGAGTCATACCAATCAATCAAAGCACAAAAAAGGGCTGCTTAACTATAAAATAGCACAAGTTTGCTATCCATCTTACATCACTGAAACATCTTCCAATTCTTTTCATCTAGTCAAGATCTTTGGAAACGCTTACCTAATGAGCTCTAACTGTGCAAGCTCCTGGTTAGCTTGAAAGATGGGTTTCTTTGTAAACAGTTCTCCAAGAATGCATCTGAAACGACACAAAATTCAGAATTACTCAAATATTCAATATAGTAGATAATCATAAATCCAGGTCAACTTAAAAATATCAGCCCTCTTCTTACCCGCAGCTCCACACATCGATGGCTGGTGTGTACCTCTCTTCTCCCAGGAGCAACTCCGGGGGACGGTACCATAGCGTGATCACTTTATTGGTGTAGGGTCGGCTGAAATGAACAGTGTCTGTTTGTTAGCGTCACAATAACGTGTACCAGCAATAATAAATCAGACTAAAAACTGGTTTCACAAGTGAGATTCTTCTATGACCGTATACTCACCTCTCTTCAGAGTTATATAGCCGAGCAAGACCAAAGTCTGCGAGCTTTATTTGACCTCTGATTAGGAGAGAAGAATAACACTGATTAAAGCAAGTTGGGAAACATCTTTCACAATGTAACAAAACAGTAAAGGTCTGTTTGGTCCGGTGAAGAAATACAGTTTTCTCACTTGTTATTGAGTAGAATATTGGAGCACTTGATGTCTCTGTGCAGAAAGTTTTTCTTGTGGCAGTAATCCAGGCCCTCGAGCAACTGTCGCATGAAAGACTTTATGTGGCTTTCATTGAAATGGACCAGGCCTGACTCGAGCAAACCCATCAGGTCGTGATCCATGTATTCAAAAACCAGATAAAAAGCACCTGAGATGAGAATAAGAAAATGTTTTAGTCAGCATGAATGTGATCAAATCTTGTGGAAAGATGTTTGGAAACACTACAAAATCTCAAACATGTCCATGAAAAACCAAAAAACTAAATTCAACACCTTTGTCGTTCTTGAAGTCCAGAGCATCCTCCTTGTCGGTGACAATTTCCTTCATGTTTATGATGCTCTTGTGGTTGAGCTGTCGCAAAATTTTTATCTCTCTGATGGCTGTGATTGGAAAGCCCTCCTTTTCGTTGTCAAGTCTAACCTTCTTCAAAGCCACCATTTCAGCTGAAAGGACAAAAAGAAAACAAATCCTTATGAATGTTAGTGCCAATTTCCATTTAAAAATCCTCAAACCATCGCTATCCTCAATCTGGATGAGAAAAAAAAGAAAAAAAAGAGATAAACACATGTTGAGAGTGATAAATGAATGTTAATCTTCAAACCTGTGTCTTTGTCTTTGGCCTTGTACACTTGACCATAGGTACCTTCCCCTGTGATGCCAATGATCTCAAACTTGTCCACACAACGTTTTCCCCAATCAATTGCAATTTCCTTAATCTCGCCATATCTGGGGCCACAAATTCTGGGAATTACAAGGAAACAACTCAAAATGATTCAAAGTCGATAAACAACCTGTAGAGGTGGAAAGTGATAATGCATCAAAACTTACTTGGGCCTGCGACGAAGGGTTAGGGACTTTTTATCCTCAGGTGGGCTGTGCGGGGAAGATATGCCACTTGGAAGCTCAGGGGGCAGAGGTAAGTCAGTCAGAAGAGGACGAGCCTTTTTTTCTGATTTCTTCTTTGCTGACAGTAAGCTGTCCTTCACGCTGCTAAGATTGCAGGAGAAAGAGAGCAGGGACAGATTGAAAAGGTTATCCATGCACAAAAATACACTAACAGTATGTTATATTTTAGCTCCCACCCATACCTTTCTCCTTTGTCCACATGTTCAGCAACTGTTTGGGGCAACGGTAGCAATGGCAGAGTAGAGATAACTGGACCGACGACTCTTTCCTTGTCTTTGATCTGTCCAGGTGCTGGTGCTTTCCTCTTATCTCGTTGTACAGAGTCTTCCTTCCCCTTGCCATCTCTGTCCCTGCTGGTCTCGTGCTCGGTGGTCTTCTTGGACGTTCTGTCAGCAGGGGACTGAGACTGGCTTAATGGTGGAGTTCTGGGTCCCTTCTCTGGTTGAGGTGGAGAGGGAGGGCGCCCCTTTCTGGATGTGTGATTTGGTTTAGGGCTGGGCTGATGGGCAGATGAGGGAACCTTAGTTGGAGTAGAGGTGTTGCTCGAGTTCTTGGCCTTGGCAGCTGCTTCTGCTGCTTTAACCTTTTTCTGCTTACTAAGCTCAGCAGCAAGGCTGGATTTGAACGTGAGTGTGCTCGGTGAAAGGCTGGAGGGGCGACTGCGAGAGCGAGAATGGCGGTGACGGCTGTGGGAGCGTGAATGCCTTGAGGTTGAATATGGACTTCTGCTACGTGACCTAGCTGATCGCCTGGTGAGGAAATGGGAAGACCTTGTTAGACTGTACCACAACCAAAACATACTATGAATGGTGTTATGACCAGGGTGGATTTTGGCCACTTGAAACTGCTTAATACAAAAACCAATAGATAAGAGAACAAAAGGAAATTAATATAAAAGTAATGTGTTTGCCCTTTATTATTATAGTTATACAGCATATTAACACTCAACTTTCCATGAAGTGTTCAAAAACAGAATGAAAACAATAATCTATTTGATTGTGGTAGATCTAGGTTTGCATATACCTCAGGTTAGGCCAGGATTATAATAAACATCAATGTTAAAACATTCTCTCTTCCATCAGTGCCAACTTATAGTATCAATAAGTAATTCAGGACAAATATAGATCACGTGCAAAAAAGCTGCACTGTAAAAACTCACCTGACATCTGGACTCGGGCTCATAGACTTCCTATAAGGACTTCGTGATCTTCTGCGATTTCCATAAGGACTTGAGATAAACTCTCCTTGTTCGTATGGACTGTGTCGGCCATAACTTGGTGACCTGCGCCAGTTCACTGGGCTCGCTGGGGATCGCTTCCTCTTGTTGCTTGAGTATGAACTGGGTGACTTTGCCGCACCGTATGGCCCATATGCATCTATATCACGGTTGTAGTAAGTGGAACTGGGAGAAAGTCTTTTACTTCCATAAGTTGGACTTCTTCTGGATATCATTTGGTTATAACCAGCAGGGGACTGATAGCTATATGAATATGATGTCCCATAGGGACTTTCTGCTTTAAAACCAGGACTTCTCCTGTATGCCCTGAGGTCTTCACGGTCGTCTCTATAAGACTGTGGAGCATCTCTGTATGCAGATGGGGGTTCTTTATCAGATCTTGGTTTACTTTTGTGCCTTTTTGAATCCCTTTTATCTGCAGATTGTGATGACTGAGATGTAGATGTCTTTTTACCATTTTTGTCACTGCTTCTTGTAGTGTCTCTGTGATTTTTAGAGCCACTCAGGCTACCTCCACTCTTGACTTTCGACGAGTCTCTCTCACGACTGTGACGGTCTTTTTTCCTACCCAACTCCTTGTCTTGCTTGTTCCTCTCAGATGGTCCTCTTGTTTGTTCGTCCTTGCCGAGGCATACAGCCCCTCGATCTCTCACACGACCTCTGTCTGGGGATGCTGGTCCATTATAGTCCCCAAAGTCACCATCGCTGAGTCGGTCCACTGACAAACTGTCAGCCTGGGGGTCAAGTTTGGGAGAGGGGCTCCCAGAAAAACGCTCCGACTGGGAGCTTACGTCGTCATACTCTACCAAAGTCCGAAGTTCAAGCTCTTTTTCAAAAGCGCTTTTTTTGTTATTGTCGGGGTCTTCTGTTGTACCGGTATGCCACAGAACTCTCTCCTTAGGTTGCCTGCGTTTCTTTCTCCTCGAAGCCGATGACCGCCTCTTCTCACGGTGTCTGTCTCGCTGAGCGGCACCGCTCCCAGGTTTACTACGCCTGTCCAGCCTATTAGCATTTCGCTGTGCAGAGGGGCTCCGTCCCCGACCCTCCCGAAGCACTTCTGAATTGGGCATTTATCTTCCAAATAAAGGCTAAGGTCAAAATTGAAAATAACTATCTAGGGCGATTTGTCTAAACTATGTCCCTTGTTGTGTCGTAGAACAAAACATTGGACTCGCTGTGTAACAGGCTACTTAGCTGACGTTACAGCAAATTCACAATTAGACAGCTTTAGCATAACGAAGCTAGTACGAGTGTGGTTCCAAAGAAACTGGGTTAGTCTTGACGGGGATTTGTGACACCCGGTGTCAAAAGATTCCGTCACTTTAAAATAATAATACAGCGTCTAATTACAGAACCAATCGATACCTAGTCATTGTACTCCAGAACGGACATCTTCCAAATTCTATAGCTAATGCTAGTCGGTTTAGCCAGCTAGTCTCGACTAGCTAACGGCTCACCTACACAGTCGCATTCCATTTCGTGGTGAATGCACAGGCCCAGAGTATCTCCACATTTAAAACCATGTTGCTCTAAAAAGTAACAATCCATACAAGGCTGTAACTCCATTCATCTGATAATGTTAAAGTGTGAGTAAAAAGGAAACTAAAGTCTTCTTCCCACAAACTTCTTCTCGCCTTCCATCACACTCCAATAAGCAACAAGGAAGTGAATAGCACGCGAGTACGCTGCTAGCTGGCGAGCTAGCTAGCTCCCCGCTAGCAACTTAGCCAGCTTTCTTTTCTCCTTGCGTGGAGTTCAAGGCAACTCAGTCTATGTGCAGGAAAACAATGCCATTCAAAGACACGTCTGGTTTAACGTGTCCCTCCGTGCTGCTGTTCCATCCATCAGTAATATTACCCAAAAGTAGTAGACGTCTTGCCGCATACGATGTCCCAAAATTCCTTGAATTAATTTAAAATAGTTAGAACTTTGTTCGTAATGTGGCTAACGGTACAGGTCGCTAGGGCCCAGACAGCTTTCAAACTACAGGCCTCGTGCGTCGATGTGAACCAATAGCGCCCGTAGGCGTAATCCAGCTCAGAGGTTACGTCACCACGAAGGGAAACCCTTACCTTCAAAATAGAACACCGTGGTACTTAGATATATAAAAAAATGCAACATTAACAAGTTACATACATGCATACCTTAAATGACACCTGATTTACGTATTTCCAAGCATTTGGTTACTCTTCATAGGGCTAAGCCAAATCATAAAACCTAGTCTAATAACTTTAGTTAAAGATGCAGTCCTACACCACTATGAAAATGGCATGATTTCACATAAAAAAAAGCCCATTTACTTTTGCCTTAATGAAACAAACTAGTAAACTGTAACAGTATTTATCAGATTAAATGTATCTTCATCAGATCAGCAGCAGTCAAACTTCAAAAAAAATTTTTTGTAGCTGCCCTAGTTGTGACATGGTTTCATTTATCAATGACATACACAACCAAAATCTGGTCTTAAGTGCGATAAAGTTTCACAATCACCCCAGATAAGGCCACTCCATTTAGAAAGGTCAAGGCCCTGGGGTTGTGGATATTCAGCATTTATTAAAAAAAAAAAACAAAAAAAAAACAAGCCGAATGCCACCTGCCTCCTCAGAGAAGCCAGTCTTATGAAGGTCAGTCTGCATCGCTCAGTGTGAAAAAAAAAACCAACCAGTCCCACAACGATTATACAAAAACAATTGGAAAATATTATTAGTAATATCCACTTTATTTGCCATTTCCAAATAACTCACAAAAAATGATCTGAAATGTAAGCTTCACCTTTTGCATTCACAATCAGGCTACATTAGTGGTTATGCTCAAAATAAGTAAACATGAAGGAAACATTTAGCTGATGGCATACATACAACCATCCAATCAAAAACTTAGTTACCTATTTTTACTCCAAGGGTATTTTTATAAAAGGCAAAACATATTATTTGTATATCCAGTAGGACAGTTTGCTCATGGCTTGCACTCAAACATCTGTTCTAGCATCCAGCTGAAAATATTTGGGCCATCAAATCTATTAAATTATACACGAATTAACAAAAATTGCGAATGATAATGGGTTTCCTTTTGAAAAAATGAACGCGACTGTGTTAAGCTTATGTTACAGATAAGCGAGCACTATGGTGGTCATTTACAGTAGCTTCTGCAATCCCCAACAATGAAGACACAGAGCTGTTAAGGTAATGGAAGCGATGCCATAACAAACTGGTTGTGTCAGCTTCTGTGCCTCTCACTTTAACTTTAAGATGGGGGTTATATTGGTGTGATGTACTGGAGGTTAGCCCTTTAAATGTTTGAAACTGCGTTCCATGTGTTCCGACGCCATGGCTCTCTAAGATTTTGGGTGTGGCCTCTTTCTACCCAACCCTCTCTTCTGTGTGCTTTTTCAATAAACGAGAAATACCACAGACATTATTTTATAATGTCTTTTAGTTCAATTAACACACTGAACTGTCCATTCTGTATCAACTCAGGGAGTAAACATAGAAGTGTTCCATACTCACATGTAATAGGGAAAAACTTCACATGGATGCTGCTGTGTTTTCTCTTCTCTAGTCTATTTTTTTGTCTTTTTAAACATCGTTTTCAGACACAGACAGTGAATTTGAATAGTTTCCAAGTTGCACGTTTTCTCTTTGCAATTCCAACTACCGTTTTGCATAGACTCTACATACTTTTACATTAATGAGTTTAAACAGATCAGAGAGGAACTTGGCAACAACCCGTGGGCAGTTGTTGAAATTCATTAAAATATTGAGAGAAATAAGTTATTTAACATAATTAAAACAAAAAAAAGAACAGCTCAGTTGTATTTTAGGAATCATTGGGTAGATGTCTTAGTTTGTTTTCTTTTCAAATTAGTTGATAACCATGCATTGCCAATTTCTTTTCTCTCTCTTTTTTTTTTTATTTTTATACTGCTTCAACCTAAACTTGCCTCTAAAAATCATCAAACTACAAGAACAAGACAAAATGAGAGCTGGGTTCATCCATTAAGATGTTTCTACATCATTATAAAACATAGCATAGCCTGGCACAAAAATGTAGCAAAAGGAATAAAAGTAGATATCAGTGACTTCTAAACTCTGCACAGCACTGGTAGGTGAAGATTACAGGCAAACAGGACAAGCAAGTAGGGATTATTCACATTCACAACGGACAGAGGCAACGGTGACGCACTGCACAAGAATTACTAAAGCCCTCGTAGCCCTGCTTTTATTTCACAGGCGATCCCGAATTTAATCCTTCTGCTTCCCCTGAAGCCTGTCCATCTTTTAGAAAGATAACTTTTACACAAACATTGTAGTGCTGGCCTTTAATGCCAACTATGGCAAGATGTCATTCACTTGAATTCGTAAGTGGGCACTTGTTTGTATTAGCTAGCAGTTTTCTTTGGTGAGTGACGGCATTTTTTTTTTTTTGGACAGGTACAACCTCACTTACGTCAAACTTCATTTTCATTGTTTTCCACCCTTAATATTCATCTATCCGTTAATTTATTCCCACTTTAATTCTAATTAAGAAATACATTTAAATAAAAAAAGAACGAGTTGTGGATTAAAAGTCTGAGCCAGGTAAAAGTTAGATTGGCAAAAGAAATCTTTACATGTCTGGAAGCGATTTGTTTCATCGATAAGTGTCAGAACAGCATGTAAAGGATGTAGTGCTATGGAATCACCTCTTATCAAAGCACCAGGGATTCCTCTATCGCAAAAAACAAAACAAAAAAAAAGTAATGAAGTCAGCCAAGAGAGGTAAAACTTCTGAAATGTTAGAATTAAAACAAGTTCAAGTGTTGAAAAATCCCTTAAAAAGGTTGAACAGTAATGATCAATATTTGTGAATTTGAGAAGACAAAGTGACTGGGAAAGAGGATGAAAATGGAAACATTAGTGTGCTTATTTAACAGAGGTTCATGATACATGAGAGGGGGAAATATAAGTTTGAATTCATAAAAACAATGCTAATAAACATACCACACAGGAAGATTGAGGTGTAAAACTACAGAGGAATGGCATCAAAATCCAGCTCTGGCTTAAGATAATCAAACTGTCTCTAAATGAAAATCTTTCCCCAGTTCACCAGTGCTACATACATTCCTGCCGTGGCACTTGATGAACCATGGGTTGACACAACGCTGCTGAGTCTTCTAACTTATCTTTCCTAACAAAGATGCTTGATTCAGTAGTACATGGATTGGGGCTTTCCACTATACAGAGCTCAGTGCCATCTTCTCAATTTGAACCTCGGCCTCTGACACTTTCATTTTCTTTTTCCTTGTACTTGCACTGCACAGTTGTCTGAAGATATTATACACACTGAACTTTACGATGAAAGGTTTAGGGACATTTCAGGGCTTAGCCTCTTGTCAAGCTTAGGCCTAAATTAAAACACCATCCATCTATTAAACTCTGTAATGTGGGCAGAGTTAGAGAGAGACAGAGAGTACATAAATTATTTAGTGTCAGCACATAAAAAGTTAGAGCTATAAATGGTGTATGGAGTGCCACCTTACTACTTCCTGACACGAGGTCAGATGTCCTGTTAACCAGGAACAGAAAGTCATGGTCAGGTTTGGGCACAAAATAAATGCAAAAGTCTGAGAAATGTATATGTACAGATGCAGCTAGCCTGCTCTCCTTCACCACTATAAAATACAGCACCGCTCTCTAATTCTCTTGGCCAAACTTTTACTTTTCTTCTTCCCATTCTTCTCTTTGCTGTCCTCCATTTTTCTTGCTCGGATCTCTCTCATCAGGTCAAAAAACACCTGTTAAAAAAAAAGGAAAAGAAAAGCACATGGTCATATTTCTCTGTTTGCTTCATGTCAACACAGTTCATCTGTTTATCTGGCAGGGTAAAAAAAAAAAAAAAAAAACCTTGTCGACGTTGGCACGGGTTTTGGCAGAAGTCTCCACGTAGCACACGCCCCACTGCTCTGCGCGTGCCTTCGCCTCGTCCGCGCTGACCTGCCGTCGGTCGTCCAAGTCTGACTTATTACCGACCAAGAGGAAGGGTACGTTCTCATCCTCCTTCACTCGCAGAATCTGCTCCCTGCAAAACAAGAAACGCCACTCGCCCATCAAGTATGTAAATTAAGCTTCTCCTTGCTAAAGCAGGCTTAAAATACAAAAAACAGGAATATATCATCATCGAAATGTGTCATAAAAAGCAAGCAGATTCAGAATAGCTGCATTAAATCCGAATGATTCATTAAAACAATACACGCCGCCACACCTGAAGTCTACTGTTGCTGCGAATGACTCCAGTTCTGTGATGGAAAATACGCAGAGGAAACCCTCGCCACTGCGGAAATAGTTATCCCGAATAGCTGCATAGTCTTCTTGGCCGGCTGTGTCAAGGATATCAATCTGCACCTCCTCTCCATCCAGCACCACTTTCTTCCTGTAACTGTCTGCTTTAGTGGGCTCATAGTCTTCAACAAACTAGAAGAAAAAAAAAGTATATCATCCAGGGAATATCACCTCAGAAAGTTGTACATTTTTCACATGTGCTGTGATGCAAGTGGCTCACCTCATCGTACATGAACTGGAGAGTAAGGGCGGATTTCCCCACTCCTCCACTGCCCACCATAATCACTTTGTGGAGGGCCAGAGAGTTCTGCCCTTTTGGCTTTGCAGCTGCCATGACTCTGTAGATGCAGATGTCAGAGGGAGAAAGTTCACGGCGGTGAGAGGAATTGTGAAATGAAGATCGTAAAAGGATTCCAGGGGTAACAAAGGGCTCAGTGATAATTCCTGTGTAGATTAGAAAACAGAGAGAGAGAGAGAGTAGAGTAGATTGCATCATAATTTCCAAAGCCTACATGTTCAATTTCAGCAGGTAGATTTCAAAGCAAGGAAACACTGCAAATGTGGTGCAGAAAAAGATTTTTTCTTTTCTTTGTTGAGACTGCAGCACATACAGAGTGACGATACAGATTTGTATTAATTTTCCCATTTGAATTCCTCTCTGCATGGGAGTTATTCCTTTGCCCTGTTTCTTTTACAGTGATATAAAATATAACCGAAATGCATTCTGCTTCATGGTAATGACTTTAACTCTTGGCAGTATTTTCCAATAAATTTGCTGGGAATCATAATGATGATCCAAAAAAAAGAGACTGGAATATATTCTTATTTTGCTTGCTATTTCTTCTTTTTAGATGTCTAACACAAAGGTTTGATGAGGAAAAAAGGTGGACTGGAGAAGTGCATTCAGGGTGCATCAAAATAATCATAAATTCTACATTCCAAGGCTTCCCTGTAAATACGACATATGTGACCATCCAAATATGACATGTGAATTTAAGACCACGACAAATAAATCTGCAACATGCGGAGGGAACTATATCTACTGATATATGACCATGTCTACAGAAAGCCATAATCAACAATGCATAGAATTAAAACATTTAAAAAAGGCAGAGATAATTCTTAATACAGCAGGAAGAAAGCTGAAAACTAATATTAAATTCCTGTAATCTTTGGGTCCACTGCATTCATAACAGACAACTCTATAGTTGAATACCTGTACACAACTGTCAGCGAACACAATTAATCTATGAATCTCTGAAAAAACAAATTAGAGCCTAACCAAAAAAAAGAGCAATGTTTTCTTTTTTAAAACATCTCTTCTCAGCTTTAACATTTAGTTTTTTTGTCTTTGTGTTACAAGAAGCAGATGGATTCCACTTGCCATTGACAGGCCTGTGAAACACATTTAGCGAAGTAATAAAACTTTAAGAATTTCTAAGTAACATCTGGGGATGTTTCCCATCTTTAACAGGATCAAATCAGACACATGCTACAGCGATTTAGTGGTTCGTTTCCCATCGTGGACTGCCCATGACTGTGAGAAAAGCCTGATATCCAGAGGAGTGTGAGCATGTATGGTAAGGCCCTTTCTCTGCAACAGCCCAGAGCAAACCTCTGGAGATTAGAGATAAAAATGGGAATTCTGCCAGTGCATCATTAGACAAATTAACAAGAGATCTATGGAGAGACAATCAATGTAACGATTTAGCACTGAAGGGAATATCCTCTTACCATATTAACGTAAACCTAGAAATATCTCTTATCAAATGAAAGTGAAAATAGCAGCCTTAAAAATCGACATCTGTCTACAGTTTGGGAGATTTAAATTCTTAGGACATTACTTAAATGCAATGGTTTTAAGAGAAAGTTGTGCTATAAAAAGACGATAAAATTGTGTTAAGAGGAGAACTGATACATCCAAAGTCCGAGTCATATGCAGGTAACAATCCTGAGCACACAACCGTGGCCATGCCCCTATTATTTACTAATCTGCTATCATTACTTGGTACATAAATACCGGCAATAACATATGCATGTTAAAAGTAGGATGAGGTTAGTTTTTCACTGCTAAATGAGCAATAAAAATGTTTAAGCCAATACAACAACAAACAATATTACAGAAAGCAATGTACATGACTATAATGATTAAATTAACTTAATAGCAAGATAACCGGTGACATTTCAACTGTCATTAATCTAGCTAGCAGGTTGACAAGTAGGCAATATGGCTAATAAGCCACCTAACCCACCAGCCAGGTAAACTCCCCCTACCGTTAATTAACAGCTGAGGGAGTCCAAACTGATGGTAGCGACTCGGAAAACGACTAAAAGACAAATCTTTAAAATCGAATACTAAGCAACAGATGCTGGGTCGATGCTTATAAACTCGGCAGCTTCCTCGTTAGCAGGCTAAGGCTGGTTGGCCACACAGAGGGAAAAGGCTAGCAAGCGATAACAAACAGCTAATCACAACTAAATGGTGTCAAAAAAAAGGGAGAGAAACGTGACTAGCGGGAGCAGTTACAACACTGCTGCTTTTAAAAAGACCCACCTACCGGCAAATTAAATATTATTCGCTTTGGCAAAACGCTCGACGAAAGCTGGACAGTGGTGGCAAAATAAAAAGACTCGGCTAGCTACTTGTTAGCTCATGGCTAGCTGTGTGGCTAACTCCAGAGACTTGGACGGTAGCTGTTAGCAGCAGACTGACCGCGCGTCCTGTGGGCTTGGCTCCGTCTGACAACGCCCGCCCGCCTGGGAGAGCCAGACAACAGTCAGTTTGACTTTTGTTTGAACTGATTTTTCGATCACTGAAATACTACACACCTATGAATGATATGGGCACTGCGGTGATATGTTTGAACAAATATAAATATATAAAGGGCAGTAAACTAAATATTTTTAATTGGCTACCCCGCATAAATGGTGGCATGATTGTCCAGGAGGAGACTAAACGGTTCAGGAGTTGGGTCATATTGATTTAATTTTTTTTCCGAATAAACTACTTTCTGCTAACATACTTTTATCCTTCACATCTGTCGTATGTTATACTTTGTTATACTTGGCCTATAATTAAGGTTAAAATACCAAGTTTAATGTTTTCTCCTTTTGTGTTTGCTTTCAGTGATGAAGGAAAGTACCAGACTTTCTAATCTGCGCTTAAAGTTTGCAAAGAAGACCTGGAACGACACTTTTCAGCTTGTCCAGAAATGCATGGTGAGACATATATAAGCTAGAACTTTAATTTCTCTTTTGATCACCCAAAGAGTTGATATTTTTATGAAAATGAGAAGTAGGTATTGATTGAAATGGGCACTCCAGTATGATAATATGCTATGAATCAGAAACTGGTGTGATGATGCACTCCAATTAGATCATCCATACTCAAACACACAAGTCTTTGTTGTTGGATTTGTGCACTGGCCACCATCACATCTCTGCTTGGTTTCATTTAACAGCCACATTGCACTATATTTGTAATAAACCTTTAGAACAAAACCCAGCTGTTTGCTTGTGTTGTTTTTCTTATTTTAATGAGGCATCTTTATGACACTGGCTTTGCCTTTAAAACATTCAAATATCCCCCTGCAGTTTTTACATTGATTTTAAAATTGTCATACTCTATTCTGGCTCTTTTTCTAGATGTGTGTCATTTGACTTCAAGATTAAAGGTTATACTTTTTGGGGTCCTAGCATGCTTTGTTTTACTCATAATGTGGACATTTCAAATTGACCTACTTGTGTGCTGAGGCTCTCTAAGCAGAGGTTGGGTTATTTTCCTTTAGATTTGTCATGGGTGGAGCAGCAGGCTAGATAATGCTTGTGGATTAATTCAAAGTTGAGCTTGGCAGTAGTCCGTCTCTAGAATTTCTGGTAAGGAAACTTGATTGCTTGGTGGTCTAAAGTGATGTGTGGTCCAAATGGATAAGGCATCTGGGGTTAATTAAACAACTCTTTGCCAGCAGAGATCATGAAGAAATTATGATTCTAGAAGTACAGGGTGCAGTGCACAATACATTTTCTCACACAAAAGTCCAAAATGGTTGTTTAATTAAACACACCCATCCCAATGCGCACAGCATCCAAATGTCAACATTTCCCCTGACATGGTGTCATCCAGTTGTGTTTTTTAGCAGGATGGGCAGACGGGACCAAAGACTGTTGACACAGGGCTCAAACTGCAGCACAACTGGGCCATTGTTGTTTTTTTCCCCCTCCCTTTTGTCTCATAATAGGAGAAATCCAGAGATGAATCCAAACCCTGTGAGCCGCTGGTTAGATCCCTGGAAAGACTCCAGGAAGTGCTTCACGGTAGAAAAAGAAATATTCCAATGATTCTCAATGTGTTTTTAGTGCATAGATTTTTACATTATTGTATTTCTACATTTCAGCTCCCTCCATAAATACCACAAGGTCCCGTTTGGAGACTATAGCTAAACAGCAAGGGTAAAGAGTTAACTTATGGGTGCAGTTTTTCCTCTCCCTGTCTTTTATCTTAATATTTCTACCACCTTTCCCCTTTAGTCCTGTATTATAAAGCTACATTTCTTTCATCACTTGTCTATGAATATACTACGTTTACACATTATGATCCATATTCATGCTTTTGTCTGAAGGATGGGTTTTCATGTTAGCGAGGACACCTGCTACCTGACAGCTGCCCTGTTCTACCTGGAGATTTTATTGCTGCCATGTGGTGGAGTGCAGGAGGTAAAGGTGGCCCCACATGGAGAAGCCCCTGCTGTAAGTGGACTTGATTGATCCCAATAAGTGATTTGAAGCCTTCTGTTACCCTGCTTGCTAATTAATTAAAACTATCTCATAGCCAAGTGAGTCACTTCTGCAACTGCTGAGGTAAGAGTTCAAGGATGGCCAATTTTAATTTTCATCTTTATTTTTAACTTTATATCCCTTACAACAATGTAAATGATTACATAAATGTAAATATTTTAGCAGTGCATGCTAATTGTGGTGCCTTTTTTTTTCTTGCGGTTCATAGGTCCAAAAATTTCACCGATTTCTCCATGAAGCTGGGAGGTCTATTTGCACAATACAGCATCCCCGGAGACAAGTGCCTTCTTTTAACTTTTTTATTTTTTATTTTCCTCACAATTTAAGTTTGTTGTGGTCATTTAATTTCTCACTGTTCTTTTTTTTTCAGTGAGGTCCAATTGAAATTGTTGGCATCTCTACAATTCCTTGGGAAAGACTTGCAGCAAATCTCAAATTTGCCAATGTGAGCATAACAACAATAATTTCCCTGACTGGGCAATCGTGCGAAAAAATACCTGTAAAATTACGCTGCTTTTTATGTGTTATGCTAAAAGTAGCAGCTAAAGGGTGTTCTCCTCCTACTTTGAAGTCTCAAACAATTGAGAGAATAGAAAGCAAAATTATCAGATACTTTAAATGAATCAGTTTTTCTGCTTTCAGGGAACCAAAGTACTCTGATCCCCAGGTGGACTTGATCAACAACAGCAGGATTGGCTGTCTAATAGCTGGAAAAGAAGGTACAACTGCAAGAATACATAATCAATGCAAGCACTTTTAATCATATTTTAATTTAAGATTAATAACATGTCCCTATCCTAGATGTCCCCCTAACTATCCAGTTCTATACCTCCCAAACTGATGGACTGAAGACCTCAGATCCATGTAAGACGCAGACTGGAGTTCTAATCTGTCTGCTTACTTCAGTCTTACGGGATGTGCAGCTTCTATTAAAGTTGATTTCTCTTAAAAGCGTTTGAAGAAGCAGATTCTGAGCCCGTCATCCAGGCAGCTCAGGTTACGATCGGCGTCAGTGATGTGACTCACAATCTTCAGATGGCATCTGTGATCCCGCTGCCTCTTCAGTTGGATGCTCAAGGGTAGCGTTTTATTGTTATTGTTGCCCAGCTGGGTCTTTTTTTTTTTTTTTTTTTAAATGTTCACAATCAAAGCTGTCGACAGTGACAGTAAAATGATGTCGTGGGGCAGTTGTCCCGTGTTTGCTCCATTGAGTGAGGTCCCAAATGAGATGTTCCCCGCCTGTTTCCTGCTCAAACTCCAACCAGCAGTACCAATGATGTGGTCTTTTGTGGAGAGGCTCAGACCAATCACAGGTTAGGAAATATTCCACAAAATAGCTATTGTATAGATAAAAATGTCCACCTGTTTCCCCCCTCTCCTCACCACACGAAGACCTTGGCGTGTGTGTCGTAGACCTTCACACATGCTGTAATTTTTCCTAGATGTGACTATACCTGAGGTTGACCTGCAGTGGGCACCATTACCCAAGCTTCTGATGAGAGGTTTAAGTGCAAACAGCCAGTGGGAGACATTAGATGAGGAGGAGATCTTTACAGTGGTATGAGAATGCTATTTTGCTTTTATATCCTCAGTGAATAAGGTTCATCTCATGGTAAACCATTATGTAAGTCTTAGATTTACAGTCTAACATAAAAGGGATCAATACTTGTGCGTTGTACATCCAGCCTCTTCCCAGCAGCGTGATGCAGAGTTATATTCTCCCCGGAGCTGCGTGGGATGTGCCCACGCAGAGAGCAGCTGTGGTGGACAGCGTTCCCTTCAGCCACCCTACTCATGTCCCTGCCCTGCTGGAGCTGCTGCGCCACCAGTGTGCTATTAACACCCTGCTAAGGAGCTGCTTGACTGTTCAAAGTGCCAGTCAAGGTGCCAGAAGTTTTACATCCTTCAAAAAAAGCACGCTCCATGCGGAGGTGCTAATGTTCTCTTATTTGTTTGAATATGTTACGTAATGCTTTATTGATTTTAAAATCCCATCAGGTTCAATTTGTGAGCGCCATTTCGAAATCCTTCCGGAGTCCGATACCAGCTTCTCTGTGACCTTCCACCAACCCGGGACCGGCTCCCTTGCTGTTTGTAAGCATTTGTTACTATGTGGACTGTTTACAAAGATTAAAGTATTACACGATCCATGGCAACCAGGCTTAGAAACTATTTTTGTGGTTAATCCTTTTAAATATTTATTTAAGCAAAGGTGGCAAACATTGAGAGGTTTCAGTCACTAAAAAGTGAGGATTTGATTTGATAGGAACTGGCTCAGGTTCTTCTTGTTGATTGTGGGTTTAGGTTTTAATAATAATGTATGATAATGCCCATGGCAGCTATTTTACCAAGATGGATTTAGCTGTGCTTTTGTCTCCACAGTGTTGGTGAACATATCCAGTTCTCATCAGATTACCTGCAGTTTGTTTGGAGATGGAATGTCTGATCCCTCCCTGGATGGATACATCACCACAGTTATAAGAACGTATGTTTACTTGGCAAAACCCTTCCCCTATCTTATGGCTCAAAAATGGCACGTGTGTATAAATGAATGGGTTTGATCTCTTTTTTTTTTTTTCTTTCTTTCTTCCCACTCAGTTCTATGTCCATTCCTGTGACCATGAGGACATTACACAGCAGGCTTGAGGAGATCACCTCTGCCCCACTTTTTCCCAGCTGCCCAGCCACCGCAGAAGCTGAAAATGACCACTCAACTCCTTCAGGCACAGTTGCAATGGACACCAGCAGAGATTCAGCCACACTCTCCCAAAGCGCTGATGTTTCTGGTTCAGCCTGCTGTGCCATGTCTGTATCCCAGTCCGAGTTTCCTCCTGAAATAAATACCAGCCCTGTGAACCCTTACCCATTCTTTCCTGTGGCTGTGTTTCCTCAATGGATGGGCAGCAAAGGGAAACTGTCAGAGCTGATCTAAACTTTTCAGAGTGTGAAGCAGCTGTTTTCCTTACACATCAGACCAGTTTAACCAGGGAATGTGTGCTGCATAATGGCTCTTGTCATTTTGAGATGTTGATGTGTAACTGGTGGAGTTTGTATTTGTCTCACTATGCATTCCAGTGAGGCAGAGATTACTGGCTGTAAAGGTCTGAGGTTTGGCATTTGACCTGAGACAGCCAGGAGCCCAGTTGCTTGGTACCATGTAATCCAATCAAACACAGTTTTAAGTGCATTCTTGATGGTCCATCAGCACAAACACATAAGGTTTTACAAATAGAAAAGTATTAAAGGTCTTGACTAGTCATGTATTTTTTTCCTTTGAGATAATAAAGTTTAGTATAATAAAAAAAGTGACGTTTTGTGGCAAGCGTGGGAGCCGAATACCTCTGCAGAATGGAAAGTGTGCACGAAGAAATCTCTTGATTACCGCTGAGGGAAATTGTGCCTTTTCTGGATGCCAGCCAAGACATCTACCAATATAGAACAAATGACTGGTCTGTACAGTAGTAGAGACATTTTTACTATCTAATGCTGAAAGGGGGAATCCAGATCTTTGCAGGCAATCCGTGCAGAGCTTTCAGTGTGCAATACAGAGTGGGATTTAATATATATCCAGAATATTTGGTCAACTGTCAGCAGCAGACAACTGGCTTTGTCTGGGGACTTTATTTCCACATATCCAATGACCTGTATGACTGCTATTCATAGGAACATTCCTACATGTGTGGTTGAGCTGCTCTCTTCTTTCACAGGGGCTGTATTCTCCGAATATTTGCGAGATTATGTGTCCTCAGCTCTGATTGGTTCAGAAGAGGTCCATAAAAAAATGATACCTGGTGACATTATTAGATGTAAATATTTATGAGGTGTATAGCCTAATAATACATCTTTGAGTGCTTACTTAAGCTTCAAGAGTTTTCAGGAAGAAGTAATGCCTTCTTAAGAGCATCAATTCCGTGAATCAAATTCGCCGCAACAATGCTTTGTAATTTGGTGTCATCTCAGCATTTCTGAGTCATAACCATGGCGAATGTTTTTTCTTTCTTTTTTTCCCCCCTTTTTAATAATCGCATTTCTCTCTCTGGTCTGCGGTCTCTTTAAATCCAAATCCAGTGGACGGGAGCTGAGCGTCCTCACAAAGTTGTCTGCCCGCACTCAGCCTGATAAACAGCTGCTTACCATTTAGGGAACTTCTCCCAAGTTTTTGTCCGACCTCCTCGAAATTGTTTTTGTGTGTGTATGTGTGTGTGTGTGAGTTTCTGTCCACCGCTCAGAGCCTGCGGATGTTCAGATCTAGAGAGTCTGCACCGCTGGACGCACAAGTCTGGATTCTAGGTTTGCGTAATGCTCAGGCGTCCTCTGCTCAACATCTGGATTAACTATTTGAAGTCAGAGCTAACGGGCCCTGCACAAACCTCTGCCTCTGTAGCCCATCTCTATGGACCGACTGGTTTTTACACCGGAGTTCGACTTGATAACCTGAGTATTTGTGCATAGATTATGTATTCTTTAAAATGGGTGCGAACAATGGAAAACAGTATGGGAGTGAGGGTAAGTGCTGTAATAATTACTTTAAAACACATGTAATTGTAATTCCACTCTAAAAGACGACCTTTAAAAAATCCCATTGCTGCCTTTTTGAGCAGGAGCACGCCCGTTATATCGCCGTTATTTGCGACGTTTTCAGGCCGTAAGCTAAAAATAGAAAACTATGAAGCTTTTCTTGAGTCTGAACTTCGAGTTCATCCTCAGAACTGAGTTAGCTAGCTTAAAACTAGCACCATCCCCTGTAACTTAAATGTGTTGCTTTAATGTTTTCCTTTTTTGTCCGTGTGTGTAAAGTATAACGTGTTCCTCACGTCTGTCAATTAGCCATTGTTGTGGTTATTCGCTTCTTTCGAGCTCCAGTTAGCAGTTTTTTTTAAAAAAATGCTTTTAATGTGCAAACATTATACAAGACAGAGTGACACCTGGTGGTCGTAGTTTCATACTTTGAAATGTGTTTTCTTCCCTTCTTCGAGGAGCTAACGCTTCATAACTCTGTTGTCCTTTTTTGGCTTCAGTGAAAAACTGTTCAGTTTGACTGTAGAAGCGCGTGAAGTGCTCTGGCACGTGCATAGGCATAAACTTAGAACTCTTTAAATTAGAAGTCAGATTCGCCCTGTTGGTTGTTTAGTTAAATATTATCTCATATAAGAGGTCAACAACAGCTGAGTTGGCAGCAGATTCACAGAAGGCTATTTTAAGGCTTGTTTTTTTTTTAAATGAAAAATGCATCTTTCTGCAGGCCTTTTAGAGCTGAGTGAGAGAATGTGTGTTTTAGTGTCTTGATACTAACCCCCCCCCCCCTACACACACACACACACAAACACACACAGACCCAGAACCTTCTGGTATTGGATTTGGAAGCCATTTTGTGTACACTGGTCAGTTTATACATAAATATATTTGTCAGGGACCATGCATATAACATTTAGAGCTGCATGTTGTTTTAAAATGTGTCTTGCCTTTAGGGATGATCCATTTGTGCAAAGCTAACAGCTATCCTCAGGTTCACTGAGCATTTGTAAAAGATTATAATTGCATATATTGTATTTGGATGGAACATCAGGAACTGGAGCTCTTAAATGACCATTAAACAAAAAATGCCTAACTTCTATTGCTCAGCACTTCAAAGACCTAATAGAATCAAACTGCATCCTGCTCTACTGTCACTTGGGAAGCACAGAGTTGACCTTTGAGACACAAAAGTCTTCGACCATGCACTGATGAGATAAATTCACTGTCTGCCTCGCTGATAAATCCACAAAGCTGCTTCATCCAACAAGAATGCGCTTCAAATCCACTGAAACACAACATCAAACCTCTTTTCTTTTTTTCTTTAAACGACCTTACATTAACCACAATCTGAATCTGTCCACCTATACCACAAAGCTGATAACATCTCTAACATGTGGCATTAATAACCAGGGAATATAAGCTCAGCTGGACGCTAAAAGTCATCCTCATTCCTACAAGCAGTGTTTTCAGACTGCATTTTCACATTCACGTTATTCCCACTTATCTCTCAAGCAGACTGCGAGCCAACTCAACCAAACCCATTATTCCTGCCCCCAGAGCAGGGATGTTTGTATAAATAACATTCCAATGAGCTCTCTTCCTAAGTCAATAAGTGCAGAGAAAAGCTTGGAACTCGTGATCTAAAAAATAACACGTGGGCCAGCTTCACCTTGGAATTCAGCCTGTTGAGATACACGAGCAGATTCTCTTATGCCAAGTTGAAGTTGACTTTGAGCTTTTTCAGTGACATCACTGTGACAGAGCAACAAGACATGTAGCAGAGTTTCTGGTTTAACGGGACAGATGTAGGAGGAGATCTGTTGAGGTGTTTTAGAGGTTTTATACAAACTCAAGATGTTTGCTAGATGTTGGGAATGTGCTGCTCCAGCAGTTTAGCTGGTGATTCATGTGTTGTATGATGGTGACAGCTGCCTTGAGATGCTGGTAGGGTTATTAAGGAGCAAGCTACATGAGTTTTTCTCACTTTCTTCTGACTCCGCATCCCTTTTTTCTGGCTTTGTCTTTAGATCTGATGTGGATCCCTAGCAACATCTAGGATGACCCTCAAAAGGCAGGAAAAAAAAGTCCCATGGGAGATTTTTGATTGAAACAAGTTTAGTAGTTGTAACCACAATATTTATGTTTTATGAAGACCTCCTAATGATCTAGTTTTTATTACTTGTAGCATGTTTGCCATTTCCCCCTTTGTATTAATAAGAGTCACGGTAAACTGTTTACCTGCATGAAGCATGAGATCAGATTGTGGTTGCTCTCTGATGGAAAAGCAGCCTTTTTTTATTGAAGTAATGCATTCGGTGGTGCTGTAACTGCACAGACCAGTTGCTGTTGTTTTTCCAAGTATCCAATATTTTCATCCTTAATACTGCAGCAAACTTCTATTTTTCTATGTGAAGATGTAGGACAATGTTGTGGCAGCCAGTCAGGCCATGCATCTAAGGTAGCGCTTGTCTTTACTGTGCAATCCAATTCTTTGTTGTTTATCTTATGTCTTATTTTTGCAGTCTAAGAGTGTCTTTTTTTGTGGATGAGAATCTTTACGTTCACGGCAGGGACTCAAATGTACATTCACGTTCACATACAACTACTGCAACACATGACAAATGAGCAAGCAGCACTATCTGATCTGCTGTACACAGGTCCGTAGTTTACTGTGACTGGCAGATTTTGCCATCAATGAAAACTAAATTACCTGTTAGTTGTACAAAACACTGGCAGATGAGCTTTATTCTGAGTAATGTAGGTTTTTACAGGATACAATAATGCATGGTTTAGTCACATAGATTGTTCCTCATTATTTTGCAATAATTAGAGCAATGCAAAATCAGTGGAGTGCACTTTTAAAACTTGTAATGCATATACATACTGTTTATTTAAAGTATAGAAATGCAGTTTTTAAGAATTTATAGTATCTCAGACCAGTGTCTTATTTACAAGTGCAAAATTCTGCAAGCCATCACTTCACATCTGTTTTCAAGTGTATCTCCACAATTAATTACACACTGGTCTCAACTATGCAGCAACCATCCACCAGCGCATTATATAAGCATATGACAGGAAGCAGGAGTTTTTTGGAGGCTTATTTTTCCACAAAAGATAAAGAAACAACTGAAGAGCTTTGTGTTATCATGTTGACATCTACAAGTTTGATGGGAATATCTTTGTGTTGACACTTTAAAATGTAATTTGAGCTGCATTTGTCCTAGTCTGCTGTGTGCTGTTGGAGCGCTGAATATGGTGATAGGTTGCTTTTTTTTTATGCTCATCGTAAAACGTGACGTTTTGGGATTTGCCTCATTTGTCTAAGTTGTTGCTTTAGATGCATATGTGGGTGTGACTGTATGAGAACACCTCTTTGACCAGTTGTGCTCATTGAAAGGCACATACTTACTTTCAAGAAAGCCACAAAGCTGCATTTATGATCTGACAGAGGAATGAAATGCCATAAACAACCTCTCCACGCGCAGCCTGCAGTCATGGCACACATTCAAATGTATACTTCTTTGTAATTTAGAGCTCCTGTGTCATTATGTAGAAATGTAAATCCTATGTCCATAAAACAAACGTGTCTCATAAAGGAAGAGTTGGAAATGCATGTAAACTGACTAAAAATCACTTTGATGTGGCAGTTGTGAGGCTGCTAGGACTCCATGACCTATGAAGTATGCTGCCGATGATATGTAGTCATTCATTAAAAGCTTGTATCTTCCTCCAGAGCGTTTCCTCACTCGTCCGGTGTGGAAGTGAAGACTGAAGGAGGATTTCAGGAGACTTTATTCTCCTTCCAAATATCGAAAACGGATGCTAATTCAAACAAATCAGCGCAGAGTTTGTGCATGTGCCAAGGCTAGCCATTCATCGCCAGCTGAGGAACATAAAAGTCATAAAAGTAGAGAATGACGGGCTTTATGTTTCCTTACACTTCATACCTCCGAACCATACATGTATTGAATACATCAACAGTGAGATTATGTCAGACAGATCTCTAGTGTTCAAAGTTAAACGACTCTTTTTCTTAGACTGCAGGGTAAAAACTTCATGAAATGAATGAAACACAATTCAAAAAGTGAGTTTGTCATCTCAGCCTTGTTATATTAAGTCCAAGCACTTGTGTTTTTCTTCCCTGCAGGTAAAGGGAGCTCAAGCATCTCCTCTGACATAAGTTCGAGCACAGATCACACACCAACTAAAGCTCCGAAGAATGTGGCTACCACTGAAGGTAAGGCATCTGGTGCTCATTAACCAAACTGCCCTCCCTTCTTCGGCCCAATCCCGTTTCTCTTTTGTTACCCCTACCCCTACCCCTTCTCTCTTCCCCTTGCCCCTTACAACTGAGCTACAGGGGGGAGGGCTGAAAGTTAACCCCTACAAATTAGGACACCCTTTCAACAATGGCATATGTCATCGGTAGTGACCGCTGGCTTTTACATAAGCAGACGTGACGAGCTGTTGCCGGAAATCTCGAGAAATCATGCCTTCTACAGCTGGTGTGCTCTCTTGCATGGGCCATTAGTATCTTTTTTTGACGTTACCAGGCTAACGTTACATCCAATTTGTGCATATTACTACCGCATATGTAGTACCCCCTGAAGCCCTCAATGTACTGAAGAGCAGCAGCGAGGTTGCTTTTATAGATAACGTTATTTCTGTAGATTACGAGGGCTGCCTGCTACAGAGCACCGGTAGTGTTCAGCCGGCTAACGTTAACGTTACTGAATTCTCAATGTAGTACTAGCACTACGCTAGTCAGCGATTTTTTCCGTGTGCATTTTATGAAGAAAATGACCATTACACGTTAAAACAGCGTCATGCATTTTAAAACATTATTAATCGATAAAATTATTGCATTTGTGCATTTCTTTGGACTCGGTTGCAGCCGTTTTGGGAGATTTTTCATTCCCCTGCGTTTGAAGTGAGCTCCTGAAAGATCTTCGTTTGAAGGGGTATATAGCCCTACCACTTGCCCCTGCCCTTCGGTCGTAATGGGAATTGGGACACCCTACCCCTACACGCCAACGTGCAAACCGGAGGGGTAGGGCCAAGGAGTGAAATTGGATTGGGCCTTCTTCTTCTTCTCTTCCTCCTCCTCGTGCTGCTGCTGCTTTTTTGGGAGAGAAACCTGTGTGTTCTTGGGAGAAGCTTAAATTGAAAACAAACTCACAGCTCCCATCAGAACCCAGAAACCAAAGGCATTTCTTAAGCTTCGTTTTAGAAGAAAGGGGGAAAAAAACAACACACATTTCTAGCCCCTCATTGTGGAAGAATGCTTATCTAAACTGTAGTCGTATCTGGCTCAAAGTACTGCCAGGGAGGGAGGGAGGTGTGCGTGCCTCAGGAGAGGGATTTTGCAGGAGATGGAGAAGGTGTAGGGAGTGAAAATGCTTCCCTCCATGAAGCTCTCTGGCTCCCTCTTGCCTCCTCATCCTCCTCCTCTCTCTACAGGCAGTCTCCCAGCCATGAGAGTTTCTGCACAGAGAGCTTTGTCAGGAGTGTATGTGTTACAAATCTAAACTGTATGCTTACTGTAATGGTTCAGAAATACTTTGCAGCTGGCAGAGGCCTTTTGAAACCTCCTGTCAACAGCTGCCTCAAATGTGGATCAGTTGGAAGCATTTGTCAGTCATAGCACCAGTTTTTTGTTACACACGAACGAAACATGATACTGAAAATATATTCTCTCAATCTTCGGTGTGTAAGTTCAAACATAGGTAACCTTCTCTTTTTGTACTGTACTTAAGTCATGATTGACCAAAGTTGTTGTTCCAGGTGGCTGACCACAATTTATTACCAGAATTGAAAAGGTTTAAAGAATTTTCTACTATTTGTTTTGGTTAATTGCATATCTTTCAAAAGTTTACAATATATCTAGGAATTAAAGGATTCATTTTTGTGCAAAGCTTTGTTCTGATAAAATAACAAAGAGACAGTATGACCTCATGAAGCTGACATGGCTATCGTGTTAGCATCTAGCTGCATGGTGGGGGATCTGCTCATATAGCTATCTGGATGTAAAACCAAAGCTTCCATATTTCTGCATCCTGTTTTCGGTCTGATATCATAATGAAAAAAATAAAATGTTAAACATTTATTATTACCACATTGGCAATATAAATATCACAAAAACATTTTGACTTGAAATAAGGCAAGCACAGGTTTAATATTTATGGCTATATCCAATTAGAAGAAATGCTTTTGTGCATATTATACAACAAACCAGCATGCACAGATGTAGAAAAGGAACGCAGCCCTTGATAATGTACCTGAAATTAGCAAGTATTTGTTTATAAATCACATATTTGTATACATGTGAATATGTATACAAATATTTCTAAATATCATAATGATGATATGTAATCACATATCATCATTATGATATTTAGAAATGATGTTGTGTATTGTATGCTTTTCTCATATTGTGCAGCCCTTACAAAAAAAATCATACTGGTCCAAATTGAGATGACAATCATTAATCATGATGACTCATTAACTTTACATGAGGAGTTTGAGGTTGTGAGGGATTCACGGTCACCAGCCGTGAATCAAAAAATTGATTCACATAAATATTGCAATTTTTTTGTTTCAAAATAAAATTGATTAAAAAAAAAACATTTCAATTTTTTTTTCAGAAATCTTTTTTCTTTTTTTTTCTTTCTTTCTTTTTAAAAAATTATTTTTTACTTGTCTTGTCTGGCATTATAGCAAGCAGAATGATGGTCTGGCTACTGTGTTGTTTTCCTGATTTAAATTTTCCTAAAAATGGGAAACAAATTTGCTAAAATATTTTGTAAGAAAATGTTTTTATACATTTTTTTTTATCTAACAAAAATCGGCAATATACAAGGATTGCAAGAATCACAATTTAAATCTAATTGGCACCCAAAAATCATACAAGAATGGAATCAGGAGGAAAGCATATCGTCCCAGCTCTACAGTCTAAAGAGATACCCAGATAGATGTGAATTTTGGGTTGTGAGAGATCAGACAATGGCAGACAGTGGTGGACTTTCTCAATCTTCTTTGAGACCTCCATTACTCTGTTTACACCTGTTGTTTTACCTCCACCAACTTCTGGTGGAAATACATTTTATCTGCTGAATGATCATGTACAACTCTTTTGGCTGTACAGGTTTGGTACTCTCAGTGAGCAGGAAGAGTACAAGCCATTAGGTGATAATGAAATCTCAAAACCTGGAAAAAAAAAAATCACAAAGCCACTGATAAAAATTTTCGATCAAAAACTTAATCATAATCCCTCGTTTTACATCTCACCAACTTCTTGCTGCCTTTTCTGTGAGCTGACCTCTGACTCACGGCCGCTTTTGCGCACTCATGCACATATACAGTGTTCTCCTGTTCCTCTCATGCATTGTCATCACCAATCTTAAATTTGCTCTGGCACGGTGAATGTAGTATCCTTGTGGTTTGGTGCTGCCCACAAAAAAACAAATAGCAGCTGCAGCCTGTACTTAGAACTGTCAGTCAGCTGAAGGTTTCAAGGTGTTTCGCAGAGAGAAAAGAAGCAGCAGTGGAGGGAAGAAAAACCGGCCAACTCCCCTCAAGGCATCACGTCTTCTTTTGGTTTCACGCAAAACGCTTTTCAATTAGGTTTTTTGTAGTGAGGTTAATTATCTAATTAGCATAGTTAAATGTAGAGTGGAATGCATGTGTGACCATGCAGCGAGATGAGCTCCTTCATATTTGCTGGAAATGCTGACTCACTGAGGGGCTCTTCTGGAAAAGAACCCAGAGTATTTTGGGAAAATTTATGATTGTCCTGAATGTCTCTTCTTGGAGCACAACCTGTACAGATAGCAATATATAGACAGAGCGGGTAAAACACCATAGCCAGAGCCATCCAAACCATAATTCCCAACTGTGTTATGACTGAAATTGTTATTTTTTTCTCCATGCTAAGTGGGAGTAATTACATGGTCTGGAACCACCACGGCCACAGTCAAATCCCCCCTCCTTAGAAAGACACACACATGCACACACATATAGGCAAATATACACAGACATGCAGACCTGTGTTCGAACACTCGCACACAGTGGCAGATCACACAGCTCCTGCCCACCCAGTCCTGTGGGCCACTAAACTAATCAGGAAGCAGTCTGGGCTGTTTCCCCACCACACACTGGGAGTATTCATAGAGCCCACACTGTCCCCATGCTGCACTAAGGTAACTGCCACATTAATCTAGTTACAGTAGTTAGCTTTTATCTCTGCCACTATACCAAATGTCACTGTATAACATGACTTTTTCTATCAGCAATGTTTTTTAGCTGAGCAGGAGACATAAGTTCAGGCTTAAACACAGTATAACAGCCAACTAGTCATTCCTCTGACAATTAATTTAGACCAAAATCTACCTAATCTTCATATATTTGCTAACATTATACAGAAAAAGATATGGCTCATACCAGACCAAGTAATTATGATAATAGCAAACAGATATATACCTGATATCTACACTTCAACCTGTATTGCACAAAAATTCTATTTCAGTTACAGTCAACCCAAGGTTGTAATTAGCTTCAACCATATATCTTGTGGGACAAACGTGTGGTTTTTAAGATTTGAAACATCAAATAATAGGTTAAAAAAAAAAAGGTTTGTAGATAATAATCTACACATAATGCATATTATATAATCACCTTTTTTTGTGGTGTGTCACACTGGACAACATCCAACACAGCAGTTTTGATTAATTATTAAATAACCAAGACATTCATTTGGGATGATATAAGAAGTATAAAGCTATTAACATAAACAGTTTGTGTATCCAGGATTACATGTCAACAGAAAGATTCTGAAATTATCTCTTCTTATAAAAAAATATGCCTGGGAGTTGGGCTATCTTAAAAGCCCAAAGTTTATTTTAACCAAGGTTAGAATATTTGAAATAGTCAGACTCCAAGTGTATAGAATACAGTTTGTCAAAAAAAACACTATTTCCAGAAACCCAAAAAGGCACATTTCACTGCGTTTTTCCCATTTAGCCAACATAACAACCTGATGTACATCAAAAACAACCCACTATTCTGACCTGTCACATCAAGGCTACTGAAAGTTTAAAGGTAATTAAAACAGATTTATTTAATTTATTCTGGTTTTGATCAGGCCTGTTGTTATCTAGAGAGATATTTTTAGCCTAAATGAAGCAATGTTTGTCAAAAGCTGGAAGTCATTTTTAAAAAGATTACAAGTTTTAACTGCTTGGAAGGACACATCGACTTTACAAGCGTGCTAAAATTCAGGCTACGTTCAACTTGTACAATGTTCTCACAGAGTTTCAGCCTGTAAACCACAGCCCTGCAATGCTAACCTGAGCTTGCTGAACAGTATTTCAACTGTTGTAGCGATCTGTTCTTTCTCCAACAGATTATGGTGTCAGAATTATTTTCCAGGACAATTCAGTGGCTTTCAGGACATTTTACTATTCAGAACAGAGAGGTGAGGCTGTCACCTCCTGTCTGACTTTGTAGCCACTGTGTCTAGGATTCAAACCAGACACCCTCAGATTTAATAGCTAGAGACTGCATCAGTTTTCACCATAGCTGTTCCATTTTTCTCTCAACTAAAACTTATTCCATAACAATAATTTTAAAGATGTTATGACCACCTCTTAACTGAATATCCTCCAGCCCCAATATCAGTCTGCTAATGGAAAGTAGGGCCTGTTTTCATTCCCAGACCCATCACGAACTCCCACAAAATCAACATGAGGAAGTTACACTCATTCTCCTCTTGAAAACAAACCAAGTTGGGCAGTCGTCTGGCAGGTTTTCGCAATGTGCCTCTGTTTTCAGTTATTATTTAGACCAGTTTGTGGTGGCCTGACCCAGTTACGTTTCTTATTAGCTGCAGACTGAAAGGCACAGTCCTGGACAGTAAATCCTTCCTCTGGGATGAAATTGAGTATCTCGCAGCAGGGGTTACACTCTGACCCTGTCTGGGCCTCAAGGATTTGCTTTTGCTCAGTCCAATTCAGGTATACCTGAGGAATGTGGCTCAGACAAAGTAGGAACTAAATTGACAGTATGTGATGTGCTGCCTGTGTGCTGTAAATCCCCCAAACACTAGTGTCAGCTTGAACCTTTTTTCCAAGCTTCAAACATTGATGTAACACAGAATCCCAGGACTGTTGTCAAAGCAGCCATGCCTTGGGGGTCAGTTCCTTCACCCGTTTACAACGGCACCAGGAAGGTGGGAAGTTGTGGGAACAATGAACATACCGACTTCCTCTCTGGCTGCCAAGGACCTAAGAAACAGAGATAACGGTGACAAGGGGAAGCTTAATCTGTTCGTTCATACTACTTCCAACACAACAGTACAAGGCTACACTGTGAACATGCTATGATTTATGTGAAGTTCTCCATGCTTATCACATGCAGTGTAATATTTGTGACAAATATCTACATTAAGCGAGAAGTCACAGAAAACACAGCAGCAATGATTGATTATGGTTGGGGTCGGGACAGGAATTTAAGCCAGATCTCATCAAAATGTTGTTCTGTGTTTCTGAAGTTTTGATTAGATTAAATGTAAAATCAGCAAGTATTTCTACTGTCTACATTTATGCAAGGCATTTACAGTTTCTACGTGTAAATCTTGAAAAACTCTCTGATGTGAAAATCAGGTTATTGATTGCATATTTGAGTGTATAGGCTTTATTTGGTTTTATTTTGGTTTCATTAGCTCAGTTTTGACCCTCAGATTTAGATGGGTTTCATGAATGCATGAATTGAATTTTGTTACTGATGTCTTTCTGTTTTGGGCTTCATCACATAAAACCCTTTTTTTTTGTTTTGTTTAGTTTTATTACATACTTTGAATTTCTTTTTACCTTTGTGAACATCTGAGTTGTACATTGACAGCAGTATGGTGTTGGTGGTGTAGGGGGAGTAGAGGGATTATCCTTTGAAATCCTCTTGAAAATATTCTCAGACTCTACATATTTGAATGAATCCATAGGTTGTTACAGGTGTTTTCACTCAGCTTTATTAGAGGTCATTTAGACATCATTATCTGGACTAACAATGAGAAAAAAAATCCTTTGTGTCTACTTTCAATTATAACGCAGAGCTTGTCATTTACACAAAAACTGTCGCTGCACTCAAGGTCGCATACTAAGTGAAATTGTACCTAATTATATGTTTCCTCAAACGTCACAATTCAGGAGGGCTGATGTGGAATGGAGAATAATGCCTGCAGAGATCAAAGTAGCAGACCAATCAGTGCTGCTCATTTTTTAAAGACAGATGTAGCCTCCCCAAACAATAAGGGCTCCATGAACTGTTTCATTCGTACTTTAAGGGCACAGAAGACAGATGTTTTTTTTAGATCAAGTTATAGTCTATTAGCACATAGGCTTAAAAAAAACCAGCAACATCAGTAAATATACAGTATGTACATTGTGACAACAGTTCCTCTGATATTTTGGGGGTGGAGTGGGGGATTAGCATTTATGGTTTTAATTGGGCTTTTCTGATCCCTGTCTACCTGCAGGCTCAGTTTAACACGTGTGGACTGAACTTCCATTTGAAAGAGTTTGAGCTCCTATGAAAGCAAAAAAATTGTTTATTTGTGGAGCTTGTAGCTGTGAAATGATGCTTTTTAGTTCTAACTAGACTATATGTATTTTTTGGCCCCTTAGGTCAGAGCTAATAACTATGCGACTACCACCAGATGGATTGCTGCTTTTGTTGTTTTACAAGCATTATTAGTAATACGTTGCACTCTTATTGGGCTATGATGTGAGTTATTTTAGAGCACCCAACAAAGCTTAGCTTATAGCTTAAACTCTCCCAGTTTGGATATTCATTTTTCTGATCTTTCTGGATAAAGGTTTTATTTCCCCTCTTGGTTTATGCTTCACTACTACCACAACCTCACTCAACTAAGGCAGGTATCCATTTAGAAGTGAAGCAAATCTGAGGCAATCTTTGAAAAGCAGCCCCCTAAAAGAGGAAAGAAGGTAGATCATCATTTCTAATGGTTGTAATTCAACAGAAGACATTGTCTTGACTAGAAACAAACCTTAAGGAGGGAAATGCAACAGCTGTGGAGGACATCAACAAGATGTCAATTATATTTCAATTATATTAAACAAGCCTTCTGTCAGTCACATGCATATTTTGTTTGCCAACCCAGACTTAAAAAAACAAAATGTTTCCAATCTCCCCAATATGTATTATGTAATATGTGAAAAACTGCTGTGCACAATCTCATTGCTAATGTCCAGTGTGACAGTGTTAGGGTATTACAATGAGTCTGTCTGTCCAAACTACATGTCAGACTGCTTGAAAGAAAACCTCCTGCCTGACATTTTCACATCATTGGTGTATCTGTGTCTAATCAGTGACAGACAACTACGTGCTCCATGTATAAATATATTTATGAACATTCCCACACATTAATATTTCGAAGGCAGTGTCAGGGTCAGACGTTCAGTCTAAACAGCTCTGCTTAGAAAGCTTCTGTCTCCAACATGTTCATTTCTTTTTGCCCTCTCAGGAGCAACAAATCCCTCACACTTCATCTGTAAACTAACCTCACATGCCGACGACCCATTTACTTGTGTTTACTCAGCCAGATATATAGTGTTTCACTGTTGACTTTTGCTGTGCCAAAATTGAAATCCTCTGCAGAGAGGTGTTTGTGCGTGTCATTGCCACTGGGACATTTTTACTGCAGATGGAAGATTTAAGTTGTTTTTTTCCACTTGAGTTGCAACCCCTGCTTTTATCTTTTCGAAAGGAAAAGATTACGCTTACAGACATACAGAGAAGTCTGTTTACATGTGGATGCATCTGATGTTTAACCTCCTCAACCTATGGGTGAAGTAGCATTGGAGGTTCTCATCTTAAGCATAAGAAAGTGCGGTCCCAAGAATTCCTTTGCCTCTCCGCACCATGTTGACTTGACTTGATGCAGCATCCTGCAATTGTATCATAAATCTGTAGTAACTGTAATAAGAAATGTCAGTGGTTTTCATCTAATCTTTGTTGGAAATGGTCTAGAACACACAGAGGAAAAGAATGCTACTGCTATTTTCCCCAGATTTTCTCCATCAGCTGTCTTCGCTCCTCCTCCTCCTCCCTCTCTACTGCATCCAGAGCCAGGAAATCTAAGCAAAAAAAGCACAGAACAAGACAAGAAAAGAAAAAAAAAAGAAAAGAAAAACAAGTGTGTGCAGTTTACCAAGGAAGGAGGGGAAGGGAGAGGAGGAGGGAAAGGCAGCACAGTGAGCAGATCTCTCCATCCCATAACTCTTCTCTGATTACTGCTCGGTCTTCTCAACCTCTGTTGAGAGGGAGGGGGGCCTGGCTATGTTGTTGAGTGCATTTGCCATTTTCCTCAACAAAGTCACGTTTTTCAGGTCTACTACAGGAGCCTGTTTGACAGGATTTGGGAAACACGCCACCTGGATAAAACACACACTTGCTTCTTGTAAGATTTTGGCTTGTGACTTGTGTTTTTACTGTGATTCACCTGGGTCTCTGGGCTTTTATGTGGCAATATGGCCACAGTTGTGGGCAAGCTGAACTGACATATTGGACTTCCCCTCCCATTATTTCTTTCTGTGGTTCGTTTTATTACGTAAGTGGGGAAGTGTCAGCTGTGGTTAAAAGTTTCAATGGTACAAAAAAAGCCAGGACAATTTCTGTCTAAATATTGTTCTCCAAGGAGTCTTGGTTGGGTAAAATGTGTTTTACATATTCATGTTTAAAAAAAAAAAGACACAGAGACACATGTATCCTTTTAATCAGAAGAATTTGGGTCATCAATAACACTTGGCCTGTTCAGTTTTGGGTTGGATAAGTTGTACAAAAAAGTTATCTAAGCTGTTGGATAACTTTTTAAATGTTGTGCTTCTCTTGTGACAGAACATTATATCAAATGTGAAAATGCCATTTTAATGGTTATTTAAATGGAGTCATGTAATACTATGTTTCCCGATTTTTCTCTTCCTGCTTTTTTGATGACCTGACATCAGCATGTCAAAGTCTTCTTAATATGGTCATCTACGACAAGCACTGGATAATGAGCTGCAGCAGATTTCTGGAAGCTGTCCAATCACAGAAAAGTAGACCTCTAGTAGCAGGAGCTTTGAATCAACTGGACTGAAAAAGGCTTTGTTTTGGAGGATGAACTAATGGGCTTCACAACATAAAGAGCCATTATTGATATTTTTTCCTTTGCTTTTTTACTATAAGCCATGCAAAGCTACTCAATGAGTCCCAGACTAAAATGCAAAACTGAAAATGAATATGATAGTGGATTATTTTTGTCAGGAGTTTACCACAAAATTTCCAGCACTTGCCTTGTTCTGTTCCTTTACCAACATTGGATCATTCCATTTGCTCCCCATCACAACCAAACATGCAAACAATCAAACGTTTGGCCTTGCTTTCACTTTTCCATCCATCCTTATGTTGTACTTCTTCTGCACGCCATATGTAGCCACATTACTATCCCCAGGCATTTTAACATGACTGTCACTTAACACTCTCAGCCTTCTCTCACGGCACTGCCAAAAAGAATAAACTATGCAGTCACCCCAAATTTGGCATCCTATTTAACAACCTGTAAGAAATGACATAATTCGTCCAAAGGCCAGATCCGTCTTGAATGACAGCAAATTCAAGCTGCCATCTGCTTTCTGGAAATCTGTGGTGATTAGGCAAATACAAAGCCTCCTTATTTAAAGAGTGACGTTGCCTATAATTTGCCTTTAGGACATCTTAGTGGCTGCCTGTCTTCAGCTGGGGATTTATAAAAGTGGCAAAAGCTGAGTATGAAGATGGTTGAAGTGTTTTTATAGCCAACAAACTCCTTCTGGGAAATCAGTTGGTTTTGCGGTGAAAACAGGTTGAAGTTTCCATATATAACGTAACAGCAGAGTCTTTAAAAATTCATCTTGAGTCTGTGAGAATATCTGCTGCCTCACAGTGGAGGAGTTATGGGGGTTGTCTAGAGAGAAGTGGTCCATTTCCTGTCCAAGTGTGCTCATTGTGAAGGAACCAGCAGGCCCCCATTGTCTTCTAGGTCATGCAGTGACGTAAGACCTTCCTGTAGTGAAGGCTTTGCTGATAGCCAAGCCACCACACTGTAGAGTAATATCAACTTCCATGTATTCAATAAAACCTGAGACAGACCCAGATGTTTTTCATACCAGCAGTTCTCTCTCTTAGTCGGATGTTTCCCTTTAGAAAACTAGAGCATGTAACGGTCCAGCGCTGAGAAATCAGTTGCATTTTTGGTTTAGTTTCAGTCAAACCCCTTTGGGCTGATTGTTTTCTATTAGCTGAGACGTTTTGTTGACTTGACCTTGATTTCATTTCTTTTCTCATGAGTAAAAAATGAGCATCCCTGAGTCCCTCTAACTCTCGCCAAGGCGGACCTCAGCAAGGCTTGCAGAGTAGAAACATGTCACAGGACTAATGGCGTTGAGGTAATGGATTGGTTTGTTCTGCCAGATGCAGTGGTAATAATCCTTCGAGCTCCAGACAGGGTCTTAGCAGAGCTTCACGGCACTGCAAGATCCCGAGTGGAATCCCTATGGCTTTTAGTTTATGACCAGACTGCGTCAAAGTCTGGATTGACCCTGCCTATGCACTTGTCTCCATCTCTGGTAAAGTCTGAAGGCTCTTTTGCCAATTTATCTTCCCTCTTTATTTTTTTCTCTTGCCCCTTTTTCCTCTTCAGAGGCCCCAATATGAATGGCTTAAAGCTGTTTTTTCTTCTAAGAATCATCGTTTTTTTTTGTCATTGAATCAAAATCTTTGACTCAGATGTTCACTCAGAACATCTGAGTCATCTTGTCCTCTTAGTGATCACTCTGATTGATTTACATTAAACCTCTGGTATCAAAGCACCATCCAGATGTGCGTTAGAAGTAAAGCTAAGTTGATGTTAATGAGATCCTGCTGCAGGACCGCTGCGGATCGGCATTAGTGGCGAATGATTTCAGCCAAGTATGCCTTGCTGTGGCTATATGTGCATTCAGAACGCATGAGATTCTCTTTCACTTCACCACTGCTGAGTTGTTCTTTGTCCAGGGTTGAGACCAGATGTTCCACTGTTCTCCTCTGATTTCCGAAGCCAAATTGAATCTTCCACCAGCTGCACTTGCAGGGACTTAAAGAGACGTTTGACAGCTGCGTGATATTTGTTCTGTTAATGAAAGGTTTGCCATGATACAGTGATATAAAACACGACACCCTTGGTTAACTCAGAGACATTTTGGCAGCAACTGGAAGTTATGGGAAAATTATTCTTTGATCCTTGAAGTTTGGAGTTGCAGCGCTCCACTAGTTGGCTTTTTATTCAGGTTCTCTTTTGTATCAGACTATCAGTGGGGAGTTTAACATGTTGTCATGTGTATGTAGAGATATGAGCTTTCACAGTTTCATTCACTTTTAGCACATTTCATCTCTGAACATGTGTTTAAGATAAGCACTGAATGAGTGTAAACATTCCCAGATCAAGGTGTTTAAAGGTCAAGTCTAGTATGTAAGCAGTTAGTGTACAACACTGTAGTATTTATTGGAGTAGATTTTGTGTAGTCTTTATGAGGATTCGTGGAACTTTGTGCCTGTCTGTCCAAAAACTGACCAGCACCCTCCAGACCAAGCTCATATCTGTCATCATAAGCACAATAATATACAATAATTCCTCTATAAAAGTGGCATAATGAATCCACACATGTCAGTCATTTTTCATTATCACTGCATGAATTGATCCATCACATAGAAGACAAAAAGCATCATGAACTCAGATGCTAAAGGCAAGGAGGGAAAACTTCAGATATGAGTTTATTTCCATCTGCACTATCAACTAGCAAACATGGACTGATTACATGTACTGTAAATCTCCTTGAAGTTATCCAGGTGCAAACAATCCAAAAGCCAGTGCAGCCAAGCAGAGCCAAAGCTGACTTCATTTAACTTTTCCCACCAGCTGTGTGAAAGTGTATCTCAGATCGGAGGGGTGGGGGCTCTCTGATTAGTGGCACTGTGTGTCTCCAAAGCCTCAAAACACTCCTCTGATCAGTCACACATTTAATCACACAAATTGGACGCTGCTCCTTGGCCAGTGGCAGATGGGTTGCATACAGAATTCATTGCATTCGCCTGGAATTGGACAACAAAGCAGTGCCCCGGTTATCCATCAAAACCACTGACTCAAAAAATGTGTCTGTAGTGGCTGCACATGGTTTTCTGGAAAATATGATCTACTCCATAATGTTGTGATTTTGGCATTGTAAGACTTAAATAGATTCTTTTTTGTGACATCCCAACATTAACATTTAAAACGTTTATTTTTTTTATTTCATTTTTGTATTTTCTCTTTGTATCTTTTTACTCTATTGTATTCTTCTTTGTTAATATTTTATGCAATTTATTTCTATTCAATGGTCTCAGGCTGTAAAATTCTCTGTATGTAGCTTAAAATGGAGTTATTGCTGTGAAAGTTTATTTGCTAACATAAGCTAGATGACCTCTGTGAAACCAAGCTAATCACTGACAGACCACCCACTACAATGTGCTGTAGTAGGCTCAAGCTGATGTGAGCTGTATGTCACAACTAAACCTCAGTATCCCTATAACATTTGAATAAGTATTGCTGATTTTTAGATACATTTTTTTGGACGGCGTCGGTATTTATTTCGCCTGGATTTGGATTTAGTGAGAATTTTAAGGCACACGAGAGGCAGTTAAAAGGAGCTGTGAATCAGACTGTGGATGTCATCAGTGGCGAGCCAAAAGGCAGAATGAGACGAAGGTCTGGAATACAGATCTGCAGGACGACTGCGAGGACGGCGTCGCTGCTCAGTTGTCAGTCCCAGTGCACAAATCCACATGACAGGCAGGATGCCGGCCATTTGTCATATTTACTGACATTCAGTCAGTGTAGAAGCAGCTGACTGTCCAACAGCCTCCATTCACAAGTGTAGTTAGTTCAAGCTACATGACTATGAGATGAAATTTAGGTAATTACAGTGATAACATCAGAATCACATGGCGACCACCTTTCCTGTCAGTATGATGAAATCAAGCACATAATTCTACACTGGATCCCGTTCTGGATCTGTTTTTAGCTGCAGTCTTGGCTCATGATGCACAAGGCTTACGGAAAAAAGGGTTTTGGATTTGAATTTGAAATTAGCTGGTCTCACTGTGCCTGATTTAGTTTCTTTCCATGGTCCAAATACATGTATTTTACTTCTATAGTTTCTGACTGTAAGCCATCTGTGAGCCAGAATCCACTCTACCTTTTGCCACATGGCAGCTGTGACAGGCTTCAGCCCCCCTGAAACCCTGACCAGGACAAGGGGATGCTTGGAATTGCAGAGTAATTGTGGTACATTCAGATCCACAAATGTTTTCTTTTGCCTGTTGATGATTCAGCCCATCGACCTCCATCTTATCAAAAAACTGGATCCGATTTCTATCGCACTTTTCAAGGAACCCACAACACTTTACATTACGTCCATTATTCATGCACTCCTCATTCATACTTGGTGATGGCAAATGACATGTGTAGCCACATTTACCCTGGGGCACGGCAACCAATCAGCGCCAGCGGCCTCACCGACCAACACTGAACCTAAACCTGAAACCGCAAACCTTCCGCTCATTGGTCGACCTGCTTCTAAAGCTACATGTGTTTTGCATGCAGCTTTGAATTCTGAATTCTGCCAACCCCATTCGAAAAGTTCTCAAGTCTCTACTCAAAGATCAACCTTTATGGGGTTAGAAACTGAAACACATAAACTACTACTTCCAAAGCTGGTAAAAATGTAGAGTTCCAGCAACTGTTGCAGTATGTTTAAATGAATTATTCCAGAATGTTTATAAGAAGTGAAGCAGCTGACTATAAAGCACATGGATCAACCTCAAACATCATCAGATATTCACTTAATAATTGTAAATAGTGTTTCTCAAAGTACATGAATGTGGATGGTTTAGGGGTTACAAACCAGGGACTAACGTCTTTGCTACCATCAGAATGGATGCTGAATTTGTACAGTTTTAATCCTTATAACCTTGTTTTATATTGATGTTTAGCCATAATTTTCTTACTTCACCAGCTGTTGTCACTTGCTCTGCATGTTTTAAGACTTTCTATCAGTGTTTGGAACGTTCTGATTTGGTGTAAATGACTTCAGAGCCATTTATTTTTTGCACAAATCCAAATTCTTGCTGAAAACTCCTAATATCAAGTCCAGAAATTTGCACTTATTGCAACTTGTATTTAACAACTTGGTAACATTGGGCTGCGCAACCTGTTTCTTATGGGGTGCATGAAAGTAATGTTTGCATCATTATCAGGAAAAGGGAGAATGTTTGGGTTGAATATGTTCAGATCAGGAGGCAAAACCTGAATTATTTTTGTGAATTAATGTTATTTACAACTAACTGCTGCATTTATTTACCTTTTTGTCTACTAATATTGATGATTTAGATTGCATTTTGGTCAAATTGGCTCTTGTGTTAATGTTATAACATCCTTTACAGTTGTCCCAGTTTGTATGTGTTTTACAAATAAATATTAGAGTAAAAATTCATACTATGATGCTCTCATCACATTACCACGATTATATCATACAGCAACAAGATTAACCACCTTATTTTAACCAGAAAGCCTGGAAACTGATGGTTGGACGGCTGTATGTGACATCACACTCATCATTTCTTAAAATACTCTTAGTGATAACTATCAGTCCACCTTAACTCCTCCAGCTTCGACAAGACTGATTGGAGGGGTGGTTAGGAGGCTCAGATAGAATCAGAGGAGATCACTCAGTTTCACGGCAAAATGGGACCACTCAGGGAATCGGATCCGATGCCAACGATGGAGTCTGCCGTGTCACGCCAAGGCAGTGAGATCCAGCCCTTATTTCTCAGACAATCAGCGCACATCTGTCAGGAGGGCCTCAGTGTTTACACAAGCCTGACCACGCATCGTCAGCCTCAGCTGCTCTGCTTTTGAAGCCTCATAGTTCATCCGAGAAGAGGCCGTGCGACTGCTACCAACCAGAGCCTGGCAGATAAACCTGACACGTTTTTTCCCCAAACATCCCAAAACATGATAATGAGATCTATGGAAACTCCTCTTCACTGATGATAGCAGCTGGTGTGGCACCATGGTGAAAACTATACAACTCATTTCCGTGGCTTCCGTCATTTCAAACACAGGCACATAATACATTATTGGAGGAAAATCATTCTTTAACACAACACAATATTGGAAGCATTTTATAGGTGAACTCCCACTGAAAATATATATTTTTGAATGTGTTGCTGGCCTGAAATCCAACAATGGTTGTCTATTAACAAATAAAATGGAGTTGATTAAAAAACATCAATAATTATATAATTAGAAGATATTAGAAAACATTGCAACAGAATTCACTGATGATCAGCCTGGCACTGAGAGACGCATGACAGTTTGATTCCTTACTGGATTTAACCCATCATTTAATATTTGAATTGCATGAGAAAAAGGTCTAATGAACCTGGACTTAGATGGCTTTTTCCAGTTCATAATCATTGTCTTAGACCAGTTCTAAAAGGTCAATCAAAGATTTATCTGATCTTCAAATCACCAAAAAATGTTTTATCTTGTCTTGTCCTCTTTTTGTTCAGGTTTGGAGTCCAGCACAAGAACCCTGAGCACTCCCAGCCCAGGTCTGATCCTTCCGTCCAAATCCTCCTCCCTCTCCTCACCCGCCCTCTCCAGCAACGGCCATGAGACCAACTCCTCCTCCTCGTCCTCTGCTCCCGCCGAGACCGTGGCCGTGATCCACCCCCAGCCTGGCGGCCACACTCGCTCCAGAGCATCAAAAACCCACCACCACGCCCCCATTGACCTCCTCCCCGACCACACCCTCCTTCAGATCTTCTCCCACCTTCCAACCAACCAGCTGTGCCGCTGCGCGCGCGTTTGCCGGCGCTGGTACAACCTGGCGTGGGACCCGAGGCTGTGGAGCACTGTCCGGCTTACTGGAGAGCTGCTTCACGCCGACCGTGCCATCAGGGTCCTCACCCACCGGCTGTGCCAGGACACCCCCAACGTTTGTCTGACGTTGGAGACGGTGGTGGTGAGCGGCTGCAAGAGGCTCACTGACCGGGGACTGCACGTGGTGGCGCATTGCTGCCCCGAGCTACGGCACCTGGAGGTCGCCGGCTGTTACAATATCTCAAACGAAGCTGTGTTTGAGGTGGTGTCCCGTTGCCCCAACCTGGAGCACCTGAACCTCTCGGGTAAAAAGAAAAATGCACTTAATGCTTAATAACCAGACCAATAGAAGCCATCTCACCTCGATTATAATCTTTAGGCAGACTCGCTCCATTTTATTAAGGAGTGGCTGCACATCAAGCCCATGTGTGGATTTACCTCAAAAGAATTCCTTCTCTCAATGCTTTTCAGTTATTTCTTGTAAAGCTGGTAAAATCATTAGAGGAGCAGAAGCTCTGCCAACCTTCAGCTCCCATGTGGGAGAAGAAAGGCTTTCTTTAGCTGAGAGCAGAACCTAGCTTAACATGAGTAAGAGGAGCAGTCTGCTGCTTTCATTAAGGAAGTGACACAAATAACATTGACTTGGGCAGGACTGTGCTGGCAGAGCAGCGTCTGCACCATTAGCACCAGGAAGCAATCTCTTTGTTGTAAAAATAACCTGAAAAAACTTCTGGGTTTTATTTGAAATAAATTGAAATAATGAAATCAAGTATAATTCTAAATGTTAAGGACAGAAGGCTTTGATTTATTTTACGTAACAGCTGGCCGGCCACAGTTGCATTCAAACATTGTGCATCTAGTTGCAGAGACGTAATGAAACAGCAGGTTTTACTCTACTGCCCTCAAGTGGCTAATCACTTCACTTAAACTCCCTCGGTGCTTTTCCTTTTTCTCATTTTGGTTGCTGTAACCATTCCCTCTGTCTTTGGCGGTCATAAAAAGATCCTTTTCCTAATAGGGATTTAATGTAAGTGATCTGAGACAAAACCCGCGGTGCTCATTTTGTCCAAAATAACTTCCAAGTTTCAGTTTGATTCAATATGTGGTGTATCAAGTGGGTATCTTCAAAGGTTATGGTCTTTTTTATTTTTTTTCTCTTTAAATTACAGAGCCTTAACAAATGAGACCATAGCACGATCACAACTTTCAAGAGGATTTACACACAAAATGAGGACCAAAGTTTGGATTTCTTACACAGAAGCTGCATTTTAAAAATAGCTTCTTAAAAGTCCATGTTGTCTCTCCCCCCCACAACCACTGACCATATAAAGTCAGTTAATTTATACTTTATATGTGTCCAAATCATATTTCCATGTAACAAAAAAATGAAACAAAACCAAACTGGATGATTAATTCCTCCTTGTCTTCCTCCAGGCTGCTCCAAGGTGACATGCATCAGCCTTACCCAGGAGGCCTCGCTCCAGCTGTCCCCCATGCACGGCCAGCAGATCTCCATTCACTACCTGGACATGACCGACTGCTTTTCACTGGAGGATGAGGGTTTGCGAACTATCGCCTCCCACTGCCCTCGCCTCACACACCTGTATTTGCGCCGCTGCACCAGACTAACGGATGAATCCTTGCGACACTTGGCTCTCCACTGCCCCTCGATACGGGAGCTGAGTCTCAGTGACTGCCGCCTGGTGGGGGATTTCGGCCTGCGCGAAGTCGCCCGCCTGGAGGGTTTCCTGCGCTACCTGAGCGTGGCCCACTGCACTCGCATCACAGACGTGGGCATGCGTTACGTGGCTCGCTACTGCCCGAGACTGCGGTACTTGAACGCGAGGGGCTGCGAGGGGCTCACAGATCACGGCCTGGGCCATTTGGCCAGGAGTTGCCCCAAACTCAAGTCTCTCGATGTGGGTAAATGCCCGTTAGTGTCAGACAGCGGGCTGGAGCAGCTGGCCATGTACTGCCAAGGCCTGAGGCGAGTCAGCCTCCGAGCCTGCGAGAGCGTGACGGGCAGAGGACTCAAAGCTCTGGCAGCCAACTGCTGCGAGCTGCAGCTTCTCAACGTGCAGGACTGCGAAGTGTCGCCGGAGGCTCTGCGCTTCGTCAGACGCCACTGCAGGCGCTGCGTCATCGAGCACACAAACCCGGCTTTCTACTGAGATGGAGAGTTGTTGGACCGGTCCTCTGACAAGTAGATGTTGTAATATCCCTGCTACGGTGTTGGCAGAGTTCAGCGGCTTATGTGTCAGAATTGGTTGTAACCTGGTGTGCAATACTGGCCAGGATTTGTCTTTTTAAATCCGCTTGGTGACTTTAAATGCTGTCCTTTGAAAATACTTCAACAGAATGTATTTAACATATTTATCTGTAAAAAGGCAGAGAAGTACAGTATTTCAGTATCATCTTCTCCCCCAGCATCAACATTTGCATTGTTAACGAGATGCTACAACACTGAGCACTGGGTACAGTTGTGTTAGCATTTAAAAGCTTTGTGATATATATTTTATTTTTTAAAGCCATCGTCACCCTAAAGGCCCTGAAACATAATCACTATCATGCATTACTCCAGCTATTTATAAACAGCAAGTATGATCCGACTGAATCACTGAGAATGTAGCAACAGAGCAGCAACGAAGCAGATGTGGTGGATTTTTAAAAACACACTCGGTTTTACTCTGTGTTGTGTGCATACGCACTTTATGCAACTGTACTGACAATCACTTCAACTGAGCTCCAAGTGTCATGTCTCACATTACATTTGCTTGTACCAAAGATTACTATTACCTGAGAGGAATTTCTCTGCCAGTTGAAAACATGACGAGATGAGATCATTGTTGGAAAGAAAAAAAAACAGGAACACATTGCTGCTATAACTGTGCCAATAAATGTATTGAAAAGTCTATATGTTTGAGTCATGAGGCAACTTTGAGCATTTCCAGGGTTTAGTAAGGATGGAAATGATTCCAGCTGCTCGACAGTCAACAGTTGTGCCAAAATAATTTCAGTGAATGAATGATAGGTCTGGATCAGTTCAGCAGCCAGACTTTTCCACTATGAAGAATGTGGTTTGACATTAGAATGAATGAGTTAAACAAAACCTTCCCTGTAACAGATGTCATCTGGATGGCAGCGTATGTTACTCCAAACCCGTATTCCAAACTTTTGAGTAATCAAAGTAGCCACCTTTGGCAGATACCAGCTGAACACACTCATGGCATTTTTTTCTACAGTGGAAACAAAAATGATCCGGTGAGCTGGTCTGTCTTTCTTCCATTATTAATTGCCTTTTTCTTGCCATTTCTATAGCAACACACTACTTTCTGTCCTCATTTCAGTTCAAATTAATTTATTTATATTGCATATTTAAAAACAACATCTGTTGACCGAAGTGCTTCACAATGACAACTGCAATCGCATGATACAAATAATCCCCACCGTCTAAATCATGTCTAAGGGAACGGTACCACAGTGTGTTCCACCACAGACAGAGGAGTTGTAAGTTCACAAGAAAACTTGGGACACCTGTGGGAATTGGTAGCACCATCCAACTTGTTTGTTTCCTGAAAATGGTCTTTCTCAATAATTCTGAAATATTCTGAATTACTTTTCAGTTTTGGTCCAAGAGGGTGAATACTTCTGGAAGTCACTACATATATCATTCAGCATTAAAGTGGCGTCATGTAACTCTGATCTTACAAAATATTGCTGACTAACATTTATTATGTACATTGCTGGGTCCATCCTGGCCCAGCGGTGTCCCAAGGCTGAGAAAACACACTTTGCAACTTTGAGTTCCAGCCTGCGGCATCACATTACAGCTGAGTTTCACTTTATGCTGACTTTCGCCTTATGTAATGTGTCACACGCTGGCAAGTGGCAAATAAAGCACACTGACCACTTTGAAAGCGCACCGTGGCCGGTTCATCAAAGAAACGCAGGAGGACATTGTTGGAGGAAGAGAGGAAGCGAAAGGGAGAGAGCTAGAGATAAGAAAACAGGATGCAAGATAGATGCCAAATTAACCAACATGAGGGGGGGGGGTAAACAAGTGCCACTGGCTGGGGCTGAACTTGGACCTTTACAACCCCTGGTTGTCTTACTTTTATTTACAAGTTATAATTTTGTCATAGAGGTGTACAATCATATGGTTAAATGTTTTATTATTTAAAAAGAAAACATTTTTAGTCCGTAACATATGAGTCAGATGCTTATTCTGTGTTTAAGGTTTGATAACTCAATGCACAATAAGTCAATATATTATAATTTTATGTAGATGTAAAGGGAGATAAACCTTAACTGCAAACAAGGAGTCAAGAAAAAAAATAGACAAAAAAAAATCCCTCATGGTTATCCTATAAGGGATAACCAAATGGAGTGCTTTCTTGATGATTACTCCCTATAGCTTCCTCTAACCTCTGGATTAAAGCTTGAGGCAGGAACAGTCGCTGGTCTGAGCCCATTTGAATGTATATAAGCAGAAGTGATTCCAACGGCAAAGTGTGTTGATTCAACTTTAAAATGGTAAATTTAGTATAATTTCAATTGGACTAATATATTTACATGTATTTCGAAAGTAGTTTTAGTCACAATGACACAATAAGTCATAATAACACAATAATATATGAGTCAACATACTTAGATTTTGTTAACTCATAACTAAAAAACACTAGTATCAGAATAGAGTTTATATTTGTCTCTTTTTTAAAGGTAATCTAAAATTCAAAAGAAAATTAAAGATAGTCTTCGTTAATGTTGTTGTTTTTTTCTGTTTTACTGAGATTTTTTAATATCATGCATGATAGAATATGTAATATTATATGTTTGTGTGTATACATGCATGTAGATAGATTAACACATCACCAAAAAAGGCCATTTTAAAGCACTTGAAAAAAAATTCATACAATCGTGTTTAATCCAAATCAGTCAAATTATTAATCTAACTGAATAATCGGATTAAATTAAATCTTAATGGGAAAAGAGGAAATATAATTTCTAACTGATTTTGACTTCTCTGTTATGTGTATACTGTAGCCTATGTGTGTTCTCTGTAATGCTCATCGTTTGAAGGTGACCGTTGTCTCACTATTTAACTGCTTTTTAAATGCAAAGCTTTAGAGTGGGCCTGAAATATAAACCTTTCAATGATGAACCTGCTGCAGGTTAGAGCTTTCATGACACAAAGACAGAACCCTCACACAAGCACATACACCCCACTGCCCTGTCCCCCCATGCCCACCCTTCCCTGCTGCTTAGCTGTGTGGTTTAGTGAAATGTCCTCCTTGCGCTACAGGATAGCCCTGGCCTCTGGGGTAACAAGATAGATGTAAACAAGCAATTATGTGATAGGCCCTCATTCATATCGCTTTAACCAGTATCGACACAAAGGTTCTGGCTTTAATAATTTCTTTTTCTTAGCCCAACGTTTAGATGTCTGTCCAGAGAAATGATACTAATCAACCCAATGTTGCGCTTGTCTCAGGTTTGTGTGTGCAGCAGTCTCACAGTATATAAGTCACATCTCAATCCTGCAGTCCCTCCACAACATGTAGTTTATTTGCAGCACACACAGCAACACATCTTGCAATAATCAGCTCAATTAGTGGAGGTCGTGGTGGAGAGTGGCTGAGGTGAGCGGTGGGAGGTTGTGAAAATAGGGGGCTGGCTATTAGGAGAAATGTGATCTCCAGTCATCAGCGGCCGTAATAATTACTGTTTCAGAGCCAGAGCCCTCTGATCAAACTGATCCGTGGAAACAAGTGGTTTACAAACACTGTCAAGGGAAAGACACTGGAGCCCCCTCACTACCGGTGCACATACCCAATTCTGATTATGCCAAACCCAATACAATGAAGATACTTGGTAGTTATTTTCACATTTTAATTGCCTGCTCTCTTTTTCTTTTGTATTCTCTGCTGCAGTGACAATCCACGTCCCTCATTATTAACCTCTTCAGTTTTTCAAAAGCATTATTGTTCAATGTGCGTAGATGTAACAAGTTTAAAGGCACTAAATTATTTATTTCTTTAGTTTGAAATTAATATATCTGAATTTAAGAACATTTAAGAACTCCATCGGGACTGACTTCATGTTTGGACACGATCCCATTAGGAATATAGAATGGGAAAAGCAGCTATCGTCCAAATAGAAATGTCATGCTGAATGTCATCGTGCTTAAAGAAGTCTATGATGATATTCAACAGGTGCTCTAATAGGACCAGGGCTCTGTTGTTATAACATCTAGATGTGATCATTCCCAGAGATTTTTCATACGATTAAACAGTCATTTGGAGACATCATGTATGCACCAACCCCGACAGCAGGGTTGCACGGCATGCACAGAGATAAAAACCCAACGCAGAACTCTATCCAAAAAAGATTAATAAAAACCAAAATCAAATAAAAGTAAAACAGTAACTTATCTGTATGATTTCTCAACAAGACTACATCGGGAGTATTCTAAGTCTGTGAGGTCAAGCGGATAGATTATCATGCTTTACATGTGTCTGAATATCCTTTGGATTCACTTTGAAACGTAAAATTGATACGATACATATCTTCGCTGGAGAATACTGCGACACTGTGGGTGTAATTGCAGCACCTCTTTCACCAGTGGGAGAGCCTCCAGTATGTCTTGGACTCTATTGCGACAGGCGTTTGGATGTTTGTGTTAGATGGATGGAGATGATATGGTTTTATCTGAAATCAGTTTAAAATTCCATGTCTGTCAAACTGTGCTTAGAGCCATTCTTAGTTTCTCTCAGCCTCGTGCACACAAGCAATCTTAAATGTGAATACTGACTCTGTTTATTATAGACTATGTGAATGTGTCATTGCTGTATTATTTATCTATTCATTTATTATGGAATGGCAAAATTTTCATTTATATTTTAGGCCAATGGGATTTTCTTTTTTAAAGTTTATATGCATAAGATTAAATATCTTCCTTGTTTTTTTTTCTCACAATCCATTTCAAGCGACCCCCGGTCCCCTGACGATTACCATCAGTCAGCCTAATTCCGTAATACTCCAAGAACTGCGCTTCAGGCGAAACGCAAGTCAATTTATTAAACGGAGGCAGATCACAACGCGGAAACAGGGATCAGGCTCCCCTTACAGCACTCTTCATCACTGGTGATAAACTCATTTCATAATTACGATAATAATTTATTTCAAACAGCTGCGCCAGAGATGAAATAAGTCATGGCGACAGGCCACACATCGAAATATACGCTGAACCTATCATTTTAATCTGTCGATCTTTTAATTAATTTATTCCCACTTCAAGTTTGAATTGTATTCAGAATTGTGTTTGTGTGTGTGCGTGTGTGTGAGAGTGTGTGATAACTATATGTGTGTGTATGTGTGTGTGTGTGTGTGTGTGTGTGTGTGTGTGTGTGTGTGTGTGTGTGTGTTCG
>JAOXYM010000019.1:7138386-7149461 GCA_028567055.1 Leptatherina wallacei
AGGGGGGGGGGGGGGCCTTATTCGAGAAAACCTTCCAAAGTACAGTAGTGCTTCTTGTTCTTACAAAAAACTTCACCAGGTCGTTGCTTACCTCTCCTTTTTGTATTTTTACTATTATTTTGCCCTTATTCCATTAAAGCTAAAATCTGAATTTTCCATTTCTTCAGTGAATTTTTCCCACATCCTAAAACCTTGAACCCTGTGGGACATAGTCCAGACTGAACAGGCCAATGTGGAAAACATGCAGAAAGTTCCAATATGTGATTTTTATCTATTTTTCTATTAGAAAATACAACTTTGTTTTCTATGGATGTTCCTATAAAAGCATGCAGCCTCTTTCCCTCTGCCTGCCTCGTATTAAAGTTCCGTTTTCTTTTTCAGGATGGGGGAGGTTGTGCCTTTTCATATACAAAAGGCTTTTTTCGAGCAAGCAAAGGCCCGGGTTTCCCTCCATGGAATACGTGACCTTTGGTTAAAAAGACTCCAACGAGTGGGATTTGGTTGTTCGCTCGATAAAGAACATCTTAGTCTCCAGCTTTTGGTTTTTGGCCTTATATAGAGCCAAGCCAACATTTTTTATTAAAAGCACTTTATGACAGCGACCACTGAATAAAATGCTGAACATGAGAAAGCTAAAACATTAAAAGACATCATGGATGTATTTAAAGTCTTCAAAGATGTGCAAGTAATTTAAGTGATCCCCCCTCACCATGACAGATTCTTGCCTTTGGACAGAAGTGCTGATGAGTGGAACATTTTCTCTCCTCCTCATCCAAAGACTTTTCATTTTGAGTTTAACTCACCTCGGTCCATTTTAAATGAACTTGGGCTGCTGAAGGCAGCAAGGCAAAGGGAAGTTTATTCGTATAGCACATTTCATGTAGAAGACAATTTACATATAACATTAAACGCATTACAGCAGGGTGCAGAGGTAAAAAAAGAAAGAAAAAGAAAATAAGCATAATTTAAAATGAATAACAAAAGAGAAAAGGAAAAAGAAAGAACATTAGATGAATAACACGATCAAGTTGAAAAAAAATCATGTTTAAAAGAAACAGCAGAATCTCTGGATCTTATTAGTTTTTCCTTTGTATGGTAGAGTTCATCTTGGATTTGTAAATGCAGAAACAAAATGTGTTCCTTCGCAATAGATTTAGGAAATGTTGTTGAACCATGACCCACTCGCTGATATGATCCACTACAGAATCATATCGGATTTTAATGCTGTGTGGATTAAAGGCATCCTGGAGAATTTAAAGGCATCTCTGAATATCAGAAACAAGACAGACGATGGTTGTGATCATCAGGCTTTCAGGCAGCACTGGAATGGAAATACCTCCATGGGGTAAACATAGAGCTAAACATGCCCCATTCCAATGTTTATAAACATCTTGCTTACATAAATTTAAAAGGACAACACATGCTGAAGATTCAAGTGAAATACTTCTTTTTTGTCATTGTTGTTCCCTCTGCTCACCAGTAGATGTCACTATAAGGTTGTTTTCTCAGCTGTTAAGTAGCATCAACTGATATATGCCACTATTCTACATTTTGCCTACCTAATCTCTGTAGGAACTGATAAATATTATCATGCAGATTTGCATTTACCCCATTAGAAATACACATATGGAGTGTACTGCATTATACTAATGTTCATGAAGATGCAGGGAAACATCCTTTTAATAATTTAGATAGCACTTCAGAGTGTTTGGGGCTTCAGTGTGTTCCCATAGCATCCTCCCTATGATGCTTTTAAGAGGAAATGATTCTAAAAAGTTCCTGCATATGTAAATATTTATCAATTTATTCCTAAACTATAGTAAAAATGTTAAATTCATTAACATTTTGTTTCCTCTAAGGAGCTTTTCGTATCTGCATGACAGAGGCAAGGCAGCCGTTTTGCATAGAAACACGTCAAACCACGTTATTCAGTAGTTTATTGTCATTATAAATAAACAGGATGCAGGAAAATACATGTCATGTCATTTTTAAGTCTACATAAATATGCTGTACTGTATGTGTCTTCTTTTTCCAACAACATATCCAAATGTCTTCACAGTCTTCAGATGTAAATGATGTGATACTGAGTATATGCAAGAAAATGACAGGAAACGCAGACAGTGGGCGACTTCCTGTCCTGACAATGGCTGAGGTAATATGGTGTACAGAAAAATGGCAATTCTTGGAGTCATAGCATGGCATTAGCTTCTTTTCTTTACAGATTATTTAAGTAAACCACCATGATGATGCTTTATCCCTCCTTTTTGGGATAAATAAAATACTGAATCTGTATAATTTATGTCTAGTGTTTTGGCAGTACAATAATTATCCCTTTAAAGGACCAGAAGCTGCAGCAGACAGACCCCATCATTGTCTCAAAATCAAGACTTCCAATAAAGTGCATTAAAATATCATCATACAAGGGTTGAGGGGGTTGTGAGTTTCAATGTTTGCAGTCCATTTTATTGCACCTTTGTAGCTGGATGTGCTGCTGGTGTTCTGGTTCGGCCTCCCGGTTCGGACATTTGGCTCGATTCGTGCATGAACAGCGGTGCACCGGTTGCTTCAATGTCACCTGGAAGAACAAGCCCACCATATTAAAGCCTGGCTAACTTAATGTGGAAAACTACAAGCCAAAGAGCCTTTAAACGTACCTGAGATTTGAGGAAACGCAGCTCATCGTGAGCCTTTGTAAATCTGCTCTCCAGTGCAAGGTAGTTCTCCTTCAGCTTTTCCCGATCTTTGCGCTCTCTCAAAAAGTCTTCCTTATAAACTTCAGCCTGAACATGGACGACAGGGAAAGGTCACATGAGGATTAACATTGGATATTTGAGTGCTTTAGGTTCAGTCAAACACTTTTTCACAGAAAGTTATGAATCAGTGGATTTAACTCGGTGTGAAGACCATAAGAAGCTGTGCAACAGCATATTTGAACACAGTCTTATTAGGGTATCATATTTCTATATAGAAACTGTGTTTTTCCCTTCAGTGAAAAGTGTTGAAATGGAAGAAATCTGCTCATTTTGAAACTGATTTCAGCAAAATAATTCAAAGAAACTGAACTGAGTTTTTTTTTGTCTTTAACAATTTTGTTAGCATTCACAAATTGAGGAGAATGTTTTACACTAGGGGTGCTCGGATAAAGTTCTATTTACAATTACTGGGCCACGTAGGCACAGAGAAGTCATTGAATCAAAAAGGTCTTTTGAGAAGTCGAGATTTGTTTCTATGTACATGTGCATGAATGAATTTATACTGATTCAAAGACATTACTGATGAATGTCAGAAATACTTCAGGTTGTAATTGTTCATTCTTTTCTTCTGTGCATATTCTATTGTTTCCCTATGACGGAAAATAAAATAAAGGAAAAATATTATTAATAGCTATCATTCGTTTGCTAAATTGTCACTTTAAACATTGGTAACCATGAGTATCAACATCAGTCCACAGGTTTTATTTCTTTAATTCACAGACATGTGATCTGCTTGTTCCTGTTAAGCCATCACATTGTGAGATGTCCCTTTAGGTATCTGTAGTATTTTTTTATGCTATTGAAAACATCGAAGACCTATTTTAGTTTTCTTTCAACTTGATTTTAAAATGAGCAAATATTTTGAAATGAATCACGCATCAACCACAAGGTGGTTATGTTATGATGTCAGCATGGTGTTATACAGTATATATGGCCCATGCCATGTCATGTCAGACCTGAAAAGCCCACATTTTTTTGCATCATTATAAGAAAAAAATTCTTAGCGTGCTTTCCAGAAAATTCCCCAAACGTCAAGCTGCTGCTGAGGATGAAATCTCACCTGATGTTTCCAGATGTCTTGTACTGTTTCACTGCTTCCCCCGAGGGGCTGAGCGGTGTGAAGAGCCTCCTCCAAGGCCTGTACAAATATGTCAATACTTCGGTTACAAACCTCCAGCATGGAGAGCATGTTGGGGTTGAGGTGAAGTGTGTGTGCAGCAGACTCACCTTGTTGAGTCGTTGGATCTCCTTGTCCTGATGCTGCCCCCTGCGGGTCAGAGTGCTGTTCTGCACTTGCAGCTCTTTGGCCTCCTTCTGTGCTGTTAGTAACTCAGAGCCTTCTCCAGTCTGTCAAAACATTTCCATAGTCAGAAACCATGAGCTCCAAAATCAAACAGTGTAAGGAAATAACTGACATTACATTTTGTGCATGTACCTGTGTTTCTGTTTTCACTTTTTCATAAAATGTTACATGCTTCTCCCCCTCATCACTCATCTCCTCCTCAGAGTGACCGTGCTGCTGCGATGCTTTTAAAACTCTGACCTGGACATCAGATAGGGAACAGAAAGATGAAATAATTGCATAGAATAACAAGGCATGATATAAATAATAAAATCGGTCATATTTTCTTACCTTCTCCTTGTAGTACTTCACCATGGTTCTGTACTCTTTAGCCCATTTCTTATTAATAGTGAGAAGCTGAGTGAAACAGAAAAAGCATGAATCTCATTATTGATCATATTGTGAGAATCTTTTGCGACATTTCTGTTCAGAAATGTGATTACCTCTTTCCTCTGATCCTCCAGAATAAGAATCTGTGCTTTCATACTGACATCATCACTTTTAGAAGATTCTTCTGACTGAAGCAACCAAAAGAAAAAAGAAAGAAACAGTTAAAAACCGGCATGCAGTAGCAGGACGCCTGTCATTTTGAGGGCAGTTACGCAACAAAACCGCTTCCTCTGACATCCTGTAATTTTGGAAGTTTTGTTATGAAGAATTAAAAGGTTTTCTTTGTGGTCACTGAATATCTCTGATCAGATACCAACCTCTGAGTCTTCAAACAGAGCATGGTGATGCGCCTCAGCAGCTGTGTGGTGTTTATCACGTGTGGAGCCAACCGGTAAACAAATCTCATACCTGAAAACATATGATTTGGATGAAAAATCATGAAAACATGTTTAAGTTATGAAACCAAAATGTCCCTGGATGATGTGATGAATCTCACTTGTTTGTATGCGGCAGTGATGGATACAGCCTATAGGTCTGCTGGATGTCTGTTGACTGTGGTGTTTTTACAGGAGACCTGTCCATTAAGTTTTCATGCAAGGCCTGTGAAAACACAGACGATACTCTTAGACATATTATACCACTGGGATATAACCATTTGTTGAAATTATTATTTTCCTTACAGCCATCTGTGGAAATTCCCTCACAACCCCGTTAGGGGTCATAACCCCAAAGTTAGAATCAGTGATTCAAACATGAACCTCAAACTTCTCAGTTCTGGTCCGTACCAAGCAGAAAGTTAACTATGAATATGGAATTGCTAACATCCTATCCAAACATTTGTGTTTGTTCTGCTTCTATTCACATTAAGTACCCATTAAATAGCTACTTAAATAACCTATTATAATAGATTGTGTCGTTTATAACAAAAACAATCAGCAGCAGCAATGAATCTGCATGTTGGTACATTATGGAGGTGTACTGCTTATGCAATTAGCTGTGTTAGCTTGAAGTGAAAAGGTTTGATTCACACCCACAGAAGATGAAATGATATCTCCTCCCCACGTTTACATGACCAGACAACCCCACGCTGCAATAACATTGCATAGAAATATACCAGAAATGTTGATAGAACTATTTTGAGAAGATATTTTGAGATATTACAATGCAAATGAAAACTTGTCTCAATGTAATTTTTATTTTCAAAGTATGCACTTTATTTGAAAACTTCACGTAGTTATCTTAAATGTAAAAAAAAAACAAAAAAAAACCGTTATATTGATTATTGTTACTAAAGCACAGACTCCCCAGACGTCTGCTTAATTCAATCTAAAAAAAAAAAAACATCATGAAAGTGAACAAACTCACCATTATGTGTCTTTGAAGTGTCTTGAACCCGCGGAGCTCGCGCCACAGCTATGTTCTGAAGCGAGACTCGCTTAGCACTTTAAACGGAACAACTGGGAACTGCTGTGACGTGGTAAAACCAGCGCCGTCCAATCAGAAGCCGGGACTCCCTCTCCGGTGTCGCGCAATCACACGACAGCTGCTGACGGACTTTGTCGAAGGAAAGGAAAGTACAAGCAGTTGATTTAACATCGCGTGCGGTAATTAAAGATGTGTTTACAGTACGAACCGATGACTAAAACAAAAAATCTTTCTATGCTGAAAAAAGAAGACACATCCCGTGTTTTGAGGTTAATCGACACCTAAAAAGAAAAAAATGGCCTTTTTTTCCACAGAGTAACTTGTCCTTTAAAAGGAGGTGATAATTTATTGAATGAAAAAGCCTACTATTCATAATAATATGCATTAAATGTTCATAATGTAGAACAAAACCACCGTAGAGAAATAGAAATGAATGATACATTAAAAAAAGAAAGAAAATACATACATTTATTACGTTTTCAATTAACAGACTGCACTATTAGGTTTATATAAAAAGTTAATAATACAATATAACTATTAACTGATCTTAATTTAGAAAAATAATAAGAATCCTTTGTAAAGTTCTCAAAAATATTACATCAGGTAAGAAACCTACATTAAAAATTTTGAAATTAAAGTTAAAAATCTGTCAAGACTTGAATTCTTGTTTTAATCATAAAAGCAAGGAACAACAATTTTTGCACACAAGCATGTAAACATCACTTTGTACAGTGGACTGCCTGCAGTTTCACTCTGTGTGTAAACTTGTCAGTACACAAAGGCCTTTTCACTTCCTGGGTGGTTCAACTGCAGCTGCTCTGCAACTAGACAGCGTTTCATCGCCACTAGTATCAAAATGAAACTGTCCAAATAAAATGGGCTTATGGGAAAATCACACATCACGCAGGCTTATCTTGTTGCACAATCTTCATACACAGTGTTCTCAAAGGTGTTGACTCAGAGCGCGTTTGTTTCAGGGAAGAAGGAGAGGGGAAAATACGCCACTGCTCCTCCTCCAGTAACTCACACTCTTTAGTGAGAGACTCAACCTCTGGCTGCTCTTCATTATTTCTTATGGAAACCCTCATTGTTGGTGGATCCTGTTTGTTCCATGTTTTATCTCACAAGCTGAACTTTTTATTAATCTGTTGGAGAGAGGTTTATGGAAGGATCATCCCTCTTTATGGGGAGTAATTTCCTGAAACAGGTTCAGAGAAAGAGATGTGATTCTCCCAGTGACTTTGCTTTAAAATACACATCTATTAAAATCTGATGTCTTGTGTACGTGTGGATTATTTGGTTGAAATTGAAGCTTCCACTTCTCATAATTTTAGCAGCAAAAGTTTTGTGGGATAATGTGGGATATCCCAGTTCAACCATGAGGCTTGTTTCGCTTAATCCAAATAAGCGCTGAATATTTGTCTAAATTACCGCTTGAAAAAAAATTCCGAACATAAAATTAGTATCTGCCACTGAAAGAGAAACATGAAAAGCCGCTGACTTGATATATATATATATATGTATTTTTCAAATATATGGTAAAAGCCTGATTTTCCATCAAGAGACCTGAGGAAGATTTGGAAAAACTTAAGCAAAAACTCAGATATTTACTGTAATCAAGACTATAAATTAGAAAAATAAATAGTTTTATGTTTTTATGATTTTGCATTTGTCTTAAGTTTTTTTCAAATATTTTTTTGCCAGTACAAATCTGCCAGGAAATACGATGATGTGGGGTTAGAGGTTAAGGACCTTGCTCAGGGGGCCCATAATGGTTTACCTTTGTTGCCAGTCTGGGGATTTGAATCTAGCCCCAAGTCCACCTCACTAACCACTAGGACACCACTTCCATGTGCACGTCTTTAGAAATGCCAAAATGTATCAAATTCTAACCTCTGAATTCTAACCTCCGGTCTGAGTTCTCCAATGGGCCCACTAGTGGAATCGTCCGGGAACAAGCGTAGTACACATGCAAGTATGTGAACAGTTATGTTTCCCACAGGATTGCAAGGTTAAAAAGCAGATATATTCTCAGCCTGAAATGATGATGTGGATGTTTTTGCCCTGTAAAACTGGCAATGACTCCTCAATGATGTAAGACTGTACCTTACAGCAGTTGGCATGAACATACACAAAGGAAAAGAGAAAGTTGAATTAATGAAATACATTTTTGGATAATCACCCCTCCCGCCCCCATTTGAAAACTTTGTGCCTTATCAAACCATAAACTTGACAATGGCATCTACTGTGGCGTATAATAGCTCTCATTTGAGTGTATTTTTCTCATGTTGCTTTTTGGGGAAGTATTCTAAAGGATGCCACTATTAGCTGTGTGTAACGGTATGACAAGGAGCACTACTGCTGTTAGAAATAGCTGCATTTCCTTCAAACTGGCAAATTTGAATACAAAATAAGAAAAAATAAATGGTTTTGGGTCACAAAATAGGCTATGTCATGCCCTCAGAGGGAGCTGTGAACAGAGTAGGGGTAAACAGAAACAAGACTCATTGCACTGGCCTCACCAGAGAAAAACTTTTTAATGTCAAATAACACAAAACAGCGGAGAATTACAGAATTAATGAGCTCATGTTGATGAAACTTGTGTATAAAAGCTGTATCCATCTCTTCTTATATGTATAAACTTTTTTTTAAAAAGGCAAAAATATTACAAGGATAAAAAGTTTTTTGTGTAATCTAATACATTTTTCCAAATTATTTAGCTTCCTTTAGAATTGTTATAATTCACAAAAAAAAAGAGAATAAAAAACCATGTAAACATTAACATTAGGAAAACAGCTAAACTTCCACTTGGTGTCAAACTGTCGGCGACATGGATAAAATCATAACAGATGATTGACCCAAAAAAAAAGTAGCATGTCGACAGTGATCAAGACACAACGTTAAAAGGCAACTATTGCAAGTTCTTTCGAGAAAAAAAAATGAAGACACCTAATGAGTGTTTTATCATGTTGGGAAATCCAGTCATAACGGTTTCGACCAGATCCAGTTCAAAACAGCTTGATGAGTAACATGTGGAATGTGACCTAACCCTGACTCTTGGATTACTTACTTCTGGAAATACTAATCTCAATAAGGACTTTAAGTTCATGTTTGCTCTAACTGGGTGGTTCCTTAGTTTGTCACACTCAGATCTATTTAAAACTTTGCCAAATCTACATATTTAGTCACATGCCTATGCGTAAAACAGTTCCTAAAATAGCATTAAAATGCTAACGACTCACTTAAAAGAAAAAGAGTATTTGAGGTTAAAACTGAGCAAAAAAGTCACTACTTGGCCACACAGACAAACAAAATATTGATATTATCATCGCCTGTGGAGGAGAACCATCTGTAAGCAGTATGGCCAAAAGAAGGGCCTGGAATAAATTCATCTGATGTTAAAGTCCATTATAGCTAAATATCTTTACAGGTTTCAGTATTGCCACATCAGCGCTACTGTCTTAAGAAGCACGATTCAGATCATCATTAGCGTTTTCGGATAAGTGGCAGCAGCAAGTGACTCAAACCGTGATCGTGTTTACCGACATTACAGTCCTTGTCAGTACCCCATGTTGTGGTTATGCAGAGGGGGCCTTGTTCATGCTGCACCTGTGCAGTGACAACCCCGAGCGTTCCTTCCCAGCAGACTAGGCCTGTTTACGGTACGTGTGACACAGCAGGATGTCACCAGAAAGGAAAGAGGAGGTTCAACTCTGCTTGATGAGCCTCCTTCTTCCTGCCGCAACAGTCCCACTCTACAGGACTCGCACATGTAATTACGCCCTCTGTGATCCGCTCACACCTTTGGTTCACTTGCTTAACAGATAAGAATTTATGTGGCCAACACCTACAGAACCTTTAGGAGTACTTTCTCTTCTAGGAGGGATGTGTATTTGCATACATAGAAGTTTAACCTTTGGTGGCTGATTGTGGTTTCCTGAGAACAAAAAAAGAAACTAAAAATCATGTTCAGTAGTGAAATGGAACGTTTTACTCAAGATTACTGTTCGGACTTTTTCTCAGCATCAGATTAGTTTTGGGGTTTTGTTTTTTTTGAGTGCTTGTAAATCAGAACAGACTCTGCTAGTTGTAGCAAGAAATTATAAGAAACTTTCTGCCCAGATTATGTCACAATAATCCAAAAGTGGTTCTTTTATCTTGACAAGAGTACTTCTTACAGATCATTTCGTTTGGATACTAAAACATATAATATATTCTAGATATGCATAAAGCGTGCTGTAATTGGTGAAACTGGTTTTCTGTACATGCACTTAATTTAAGCATGTAAAGGTTTTTTTTGTTTTTTTTTGCAAGTGAATGAAAGCTGCTCATTCTTCCTTGTACCTGGAGTATAAAGTCAGGTTTAACTCCAGCAAGCCTCAGAGGTTACATTCTTTTTTATGCAGTCCTGGATATGAGATCTAAAAGACAGAACAGGTGAGAGTTAAAATACTGCTGTGTAAGAACATCTGTAGATTCAACAGCCCCTCTGCTCGTGTTCATGATATACGTACTCAGACACTGCTTTGCAGCGGTAAGTAATTTGCTTGTCCAGAACATTCCGTAACTCCTGCAGAGACTCTTGGCTACAGCTTGTTCTGAACAAAAGAAATGCAAAGAGAGCATAGAAGTGAAAGTACATTATTATCAATGTAGCTTATTAGTGAACAAAAAACAAATAAAAAGAACAAAACACTTCATATATAGTGCCAACTGTACAAGCTTGTGATGGGGATCTTATGATAGGGGATACTTCATATGATGGTGGTAGTGAGGTGGGGGGATGGATACTGGGTTGAGAGGGTATTCGAGGGGTTGGATAGGTTGGATAGGTGGGTGGAGGAACAGTTGGGTGGGTAGGAGGGAAGAAGTGGGAGGAGAGGGCTGGGAGTTAGGAGACAATCGGAAAGGGCTGGGGTTTATTTGGGAGGTGGGGGAAGGTGTTGGAAGTGCCCAGGTCCCTGGGATGCCTTACTGGGGCATCGGGGTTGGAGCTGGAATGTGTTGGGTCGCCGTCTGGGGGCTCTGGTCCTCCTCTGTCTTTGGGTTTTTGGGTTCCCGGGGCCTTGGGCTCTGCACCAAAGGAGTTTTTCCTTTCCACCGTCGCCTCAAGCATGCTCAGGATGGGGATTGGATTGAAGACTAGATTTGATGCAGTCTGTTGG
>JAOXYM010000019.1:7211519-7230815 GCA_028567055.1 Leptatherina wallacei
GTCAGAACTAAACACGGAGAGGCAGCGTTCAGTTTTTATGCTCCTCACATGTGGAACAAACTCCCAGAAAACTGCAGCTTCAATTACAGCTTTTCGCTAAATAAAAGCGATATTTCTAAAATTTCGACTAAGTACAATTGAGATATGTTGGTGTTTCCATTAAATGGTGTTTAGCCCATAAGCCATAATTCACGTAAAATCTCGTCTCGCGAGACCCCACTCTGAGGCAGATGGAGATACAAAGCATTTTATATTTTGGAGCATGTCGCCATTGTTTGTTATGAAGGATGATGGTTATATTTTTCTGTTTAATTATTAGTAAAAAGATTCCCGTCTCCTCCTCTGTTCATACATTCCGAGCCATCTTTACTGTAAACATACTGGTCACACGACGCCCCCACATCACGTCCAGTGAAGTGAAAAAGGTGTTTCCATTACATATTTGCGAAATACTTCTATATTGATACGTCTGAAAAACCACCTCCCGGGAGCGTAAAAACCTTTTGAGAGTTTCTTTTTTCAAAATGTAGGTGTTTCCATTACCAGATTTTTATTGCGATATTTAGGTTTTGCACAATTCTAGGGGTAATGGAAACGCAACTAATGATTCATGTTTTTGTCGCTCTCTAGTTCCATGTTCTAGCTCACCAATACTGCAGTGTGAAATTTCAAGGGTTCAAAACAGCAGTTTACAACTCAGTGGGTGCTGTCTTAGTGGCAATGTCTATATCCCAACCCAAAAAATAATGTCAACTTAAACTTACTGAGTAATTTCAATGCATATATTCATCCAAAAAGTCTGAAAATGTCAAATATAAAACAATGAGATTTCATTGCAAAATATAGCTCTAGTGTTTCATTCTCTTGGGAGTCCTACAAATTCAGATTTAGTAAGTTTTTAAATGCCCCTATCAATTAATGTAAATCATTCCACTGCATGTTAGGAAATTATGAAAAGGGGGGACACAGTATTTGAAGGAGCCAATGGTTCTTGACTAATCAACACTGTGTGATAAAGTGGGGATGACTGTATTGAACCAACAATCCCAATCACTTTTACCAACAATGTTTTCCAAGATTTAGTGGGAAATTCTATTCTTCCCTCTCTATGAGCACATAACTTACTGTATGTTGTAATATAAATGACGTGCTAACTATCGGTGAATTCTACCCCATAAGCCAGTTAAGATTAGTGTATTTTGTTATCCCTCACCCGATTCTTGACCAAGTATCGTTCCCTCCAACAAATACTTCAGAAAAGCATTTTTCTTGATTTGAACAAAGTATTGGTTTTAATTATCTTGATAAAGCTATAAGCCCTGTGATTTCCTAGTGTCTTTCCTGACTGAATAGAAAGCCACATGGGAAGGAAGGCAAGCAGAGAGTGTCAATAAATATGGTCATGGTGTATGACATTCAAAGTGATTGAGACTAATCAATTGCAGATAAATGCCATGTGCACCAAAAGAATGCAAATACTTTTTCTGTAGTCTTGCCAATTCCCCTGAGAAAATATGGAAAATATCAAACAACTTTTCTTGTTTAAATCTCATGTTAACATCTAAAATGTGTCATAGGATCAGAGTTGTTCTTCACTTCTGGATTTCTTTTTTTAAGCTGTCACATCTGTTCTTCTCAAGCAGAAATTTGTGTTAAAAAGCTTGCAAATGAATGCAAACATGCTCCTCTGTGTTTTTGAGGTTGTAGTATTATTCAGTAAGTCCTGGATTATGGTATTTCTCAGACAGCTCAAACATGTCTTCAGCAGGAATATCACTCTAATTTAAAATTAGAGGTGCAAGAGCAAGCTTCGGATGAATAATAGTGCAGACCTGCGCTCCAGGATGCTGAATTTTAGTCTTTCTTTCCTTGTTTGTGTGACAAGTGAGTCCACTTTCTTGTTGCTAATACCCAATTAGGGAGATGATTATTGATTGAGGTGTTGAAAGTTGACTGCTAATCTCCCTTCTGTCAGAATGAGACAATCAATAGGTGAGTGTAATGAGCAGCCTTGTTTCTCTCTGCTAATAAACACAATTAGATTCAGATTGAATACATATTTGTTTTACAATAGATGGAGGACTCAATGTGCGCTTATCTATTTGTAAGTTTATCAGTATTGGACACATGAGGGAACAAACAGTTTTGTTCTATCACATTATAAAAAGCAAGTTGCAATTTTAGCTAATAGTAATTCTAATGTCATCAAAGTGCACACATCTATGCCCTAAAACACATTTCTGGACACTGTTTTGCTACTTAACATGATCCTACTTATCCATAAGGCACTTCTGAAGTTTCAGCGCTTGAATTAAAATTTTTAAAACCCTTGGGTGCTCATAAACAAACAGTGATTAAGAGTGAAGGTAAGCTAATGCCACCAATTGCTACAGAACAGCATGATTATGGCTAATTACTTCCAGAAGGCAATTTTCCCCCTCTTACACTTTGTTTTACCAACTTTGTTATGATGAAAGTGGTTCTAAAATGAATGACTGTTGCTGACCCATTAAAGCCATCTAAACAATTAAACAGAGTAGTTGAGGGACTGTTGTTGTGAGGAGGAATTTGTGTTTCAAGGACAATACAATTGTTCTTGACTTATGGGTCCAACCTAGCGATTAGAGTTAATACCTTTTGTGAGGCATCTGTTTGGTTTTTAGTTGTTATTTTGCCTCTGTATACTGATAAAAGATTCTTTCGTTGTCCTGTGAAATAAACTCACATACGAGCAAGGAAAGGCACCTGTTTCAATGCAGAGAAAATGTCATGTTTACCTCCTGGTTGTCACTTTCCTCTAAAAAGATGCTGCACTGTGCCATGATGCAGTCTCCATGGGCCACACTCTGTTTTCATACACTGTATTAAAATGCAGGAAAACCTTAGAAAATGTGACTTCAACTTAAGCACATTAAATCTCAGACTTGTGGAATTCATGGCAGTCACAAATCTAAGACCTGTCGACACACTAATAAATAAAGGCGAGGGGGGTTTCGCTTGCTGTAAAGGTGATCTATAAGCTCTTTCGCATGCAAATGAATACCCTGCAGATAGGGTAGTGCTACCGCATACAGTTACGATATAAAGTTAATATACCATCTTTCAATTCAAATGCTTTATTTATCAGGACATAAAAGATCATTTTGTGCATCCCAACTGCTTCAAATCAGTTGAGGGTACATTCACACCTGCCCTTCTGATTCGAATCCTAGTTTGTTTGCTTGGAAAGTCCAGTAGGATTGAACACTGATGCGAAATAAAAGAAGCAAACTCTGTTACACCTACAAACGCAGTCTTTGCCCGTTTTAAGTGTATCATATAGGAAGTGGACGGATGGAAAGGGGATGGAAGGTACAATGCAGGTAAACACAACCAAAACATATGCATGTTTAGGATGATAGCCAGAAGAATTGACATGGAAGAACGAGGTCAAGGCTCTGATAGAAATATGGTCAACCAAAGACTGCTAGGATTTGTTGCAGTGTCCTGTTTTGCTCTTATGCCCATTAACCAATAGGTAACAAGTTTTTTCTTCATTGTTTGTTATGTCCTCCCCTTCAGTAATTCTTGGTGTAGCGCCACCTCTGGCGAAGATAGTTGTTATCTAAAAGGTCCGGTTAGCTTAAAGTGCAGTGTGAAAAAATCTGAAACCCTAATCATACGGAGTCTAGTGGACTATTAGATGTGAATGCACTCTAAGAGGGTATGTAGCAGAGGTGCTGCTAATCAAATGCATGATAAACCGATATCACTAAGTATGAGCACCTCAATTAATTACTGTAGAGGTTTTGGCAGTTTGCAGGTCTGGAGCATTTCAGTGTATGTGAATACATTATGCCATGAAGGAATGACATCAGCTCTGATCTTAAGGAAACAATTGTTTCTGCTCATCAATCTGGTAAGGGTTATAAATTCATTTCCAAACTATCATTCATCCATGGCATGCTCAAAGAAAAAGTTTGGCCTGCTGGAAAGAGTATTGGGAGAGAGCTTCCGTCTAAGGGCATGGCAGGATGGCTTATCACAAGACATATCCCAAGACCTCTGGAAAAATGTCCCCCAGACAGACAAAATCAAAGTTGGAGAAAACCAAACATATCATAGCAACAGTCAAGCATGGGGGTGGAGGAGTGATGATTTTGGTTTGTTTTGCAGCCATAGAACCTGCACACCTTGCAGTCACTGAGTTCATGAACTCTCCTGTATACTGAAGTATAGTAGAATCAAAAGTGAGACCATCTGTCTTTCAGCTAAAACTTGGCTGAAACTGGGTCATGCAACAGGAGAATGATCACAAACACAGCAGTCAATCTACAAAATGTCTGTAAAAGCAAAGAATCAAGGTTTTGCAGAGATCCAGACGAAGACCAGACATCAACCTGATTTAAATGCTGTGAGGCCTTAAGACAGCTGTACATAAACAAATGCCCACAAACTTTATTTGTATCATGAGTGTACAAACATCTTAAACCATCAACAATCAATGCTGTATTTGGCATCAACAGAGGGTTAGTGGATCAAATGATGTCACTTGGACAGACATGGTCTGCTTCCTTTAACACCACACACTGTGTTAGAGTGTATAAGCTTTTTGTTTTGGTGATCCACAACTCTGTTGCTGTCCTTTATTTACTCTTGCTGTGACATTTGTTCTAAAACAGCAGGCCTCTAGTCTGACAGCTCAAAGCCAGCATGTACTTCACTCAATAATAACAACTGTTGAACATTTGAGCCATTTTCTGCAGTAGAAGAAAAGTAGAATAGTTTATACTGGAGAAAATACTGGACCCAACATTTATCAGGTAAGACTATCATGATTTTAAGGCTTTTTGTCTCTACTCTTACAATAAAATTGTTTGCTAATTTGTACTCATTAGCTCTAGTTTATTTCTTCATTTAGTTTCCCGTTTTCAGATCATTTTAGTATTAGTCAACATGTACAGAAATATAACACTGTTATCCATGTGGGCCACTGATTTGATTTTCCCCTTTGGGTGGAATTTTCCCAGAGCTTGTTTTCAGTAACCAAAAGCTGTATTTGAATGTGGATGATTGGCCAAAATACATAGAGAAAACTGCATTTGTAGAAATACCTGTATTTGTGTGGAGGGCATCAGTTTAGTCTCATTACCACTCTGTATTCCTTGTATTTCCTGCCTTTTACCTGTTCTATTCAATTTGCTGACTACCTTCCTGTCTGCTTGATGTACTGCATTTGGGTGATCTCCTCTGTGATATCTTTTAAAATCACTAAATAAATTCTGCTTTTTCCCCTAGGTTCACAGCTTTGTTACAGTTTGAAGGCAGCCTTTGTGTCACAGTAGAAAGCAGGAACTGTGAGGCCAGGCTCCTTTGCTTTATCAAAATTGAACAGTGTAGAACAACAACTTAGATTTTCCTTCACTTAGTGTGAATTCCCACTTATACTCTAGTTCTCTGGTTCAGACCAATGCAGAAAGTAGCCCCTGTCAGCTTTTTTTATCCTGGTTTGTGTTCCTGTTAACTCTGACATGAAGTCATTTTAGTTTATTGTTAGCTCGTTATGTCCTGGTTAGACTATTGCAACTTACTAAACTATGGTTTATATCAGTCATCTTTCGCAACTTGTTCCGAACGAAGCCGCTCACATGTTGCCTGGGAGGAGACGACATGATCATATTATCCCTGCACATGGGTCACCTCACTGTTAGTTTCAGGATTCAATTTACCGCTGAAGTACTACTGAACTTTAGCAGTTTTCCCACTGAGGTGCCTTCCCAATGAAGCAACCTGATCTCACAGAAATAAGTGAAATAACCACAAGGTCTCAACACTTTTTTGATGTTGCATGGAAATCAGGGCAATGTTGAGTCAATGGTGCAGCTTGGTCGTGATGTCTGCTCGACCTTTCTGGTTCTGGAACAACGAAATAAAGGCACAAGTTACATTTTCTAATGCAGAAAAATATTTTTATGTCTTTATCGTAATTTCACTAAATTAACTGAGGGTGGGTGGGTGCCTTCTGGGGCCGGTGGTGGCTCTTTGGCTGCGGTTGCTGTGTGCCCTGGTCATGGGGACGGCTGCTTCTGGCTTGTCCTGCTTTTTGGGGGCCTTGGGAAATGGGGGAGCCTACCTCGAGTGGCTAGCCTTCTGTAGGGAAGTTCACTTCACTCTGGACCTACATCCTCAGACCCCTGTCCTCCCCCGCTCTCCATCACATTCACATGTAGGGTGTTGGGAGGCATGCACGACATGCTGGGTGTGGCGAGGGGGGCCATCAGGCTGGCCTTGTTTACTGCACCCGGCAGCGGCTCACTTCTCAGTTTTAATTTCACTTAGTAATCAAAACACAATAAGCAATGAGAACACCCAAACACCTTCTGGAAGTAGAAATATAGACACCAGGGTTTAAATAGACTTCTGTAGAAGTTGAAGTATCAACTCCAGCTTTTTACTTAAGTAAAAGTGTAAAAGTGCTGGCTTCAAAATTACTTAAAGTATAAAAGTAAAAGTAATGTTAGAAAAAAATTACATTAAGGACAAAAGCTTAGGCAGCACCACATTAAGCGTTTGTCCTAACACTGATAATAAAATGTTAATGTTGAAAAATGTGGGATGCTAGAGGCTAGCTGTTCTTGAGTCTCTGCCACAGACATCTTTGTACCAGGCTACATATGTCCTTGCTGGACAGTGATGTAGTTTGTGTAATACGGTGATGCAATGGCCAACATGTTCCTCTGCCTTCCAGCTGTTACATCTCCATGTGCTTTGCTCCTGTTCTGTTTATAGTGCAAACACAACAAGCATGCTAGTCAGGTCACTCGGTAATTATCCCGCTCCTCAGGTGGGCTAGTCTGGGCCGGGATTGTCTAACCAATAGGATGTCGGAATGGTATACTGCTCATCCAACCACAATCACATTCACTCTATTCTGATGGCAGAATTAATCTGGATAGGGTTTTTTGTGTGGTTTTGTTTTAATGATAACAAGCCGGAATGTAAACGAGCCAAAATTAAATAGGACTAACAAGGCCATTTAAAAAAATGTAAGGAGTAGAAAGTAAATATAATTGGATAAAAATTTAAGAAATAGAAGTAAAAAGTCATCTGAAAAATAATTACCCCAAATTTGTACTTAAGTAAGATAACAAAGTATTTGTACTTCATTACTTGACACCTCTGTCCATTAGCTGTGCTTGCTTTATCCAGTTAAAAAAAATCACTTGTTTGTTTCACAAAATGCAACATGGCCAACCGCATGGCAGTGCCCTGTAATATATTTAGGAAGCTGTGAATCATTTTACTTCAGCGCCGTTTCAGGAGTTGCGGTGCAATGTGGTTGGACCTGTCAACCACATCGCAGGGAATTGGTCCCTGCACTCTTTCACTCATGCCTGTCCTGAATGCTGGTATAGCCTACTTGAGAATGAGAGCTGTAGCCTATTGATTAATCAAATAAAATAACCACCAAGTAGCCCAGTAGGTTCTAATTATTTATCCTGTATAAACGGTAGTTTAGGGAAGATTCTCTGAAGGTTAGTTGGGCCCTTCAGCGGACATTCAGGGAATGTTTAGAAAAGTTTTCATCTCAACGATCCATGCAACGTTCTCTGAGCATCACAACCAACTTTACCAGAACCTTCAACCTGTTAGTTGTGCAGGTCTGAAGCTGGAACAGCCTCTCAGTTACTGCCTCCACACCAAGCAGTGTCAATAAATAAATGCATAAATAAAATGTCATATGAAAACAAGATAGATAAAATGTAAAAGGTAAATAATACATAAAAATATAGGAGGAAAAAATGTTTAAAAAATGTTGTCACATGGCACATTCCAATCCTGCTGTTAGCTGTATGTGGTCCATGAGCTACGTTACATTTCAAATTTCCGTTAGTCAGCTGTATTAAGAGTTTTATAGGCCTTGTCTATGTCTATTTTCATGTGGATATTTTTCTTTTTTTGCTATGACAACCAATGAAGCACTTTGATATTTTGGCCTGTTTTTTATGTCATGATGGTGACTTGAAATTACATTTACCTACAGGGAAAGTTGAAAAATGATGTGTGTGTGTAGATCAAATCTTGAAATATTATTATAAAACATGATCAATATGGGGATATACAGGTCTTTATAGACTGCATCCCTCACTAAGACCCTGCTTTTCTTTTATTCATTTAATCAAATTGGACTTCGTGCATTGCATTAAAAGCCCAACAGTGCATTATCTAATTACTTTATGCACAAGCAATTACTAAAAATCATTTGTGTCCAATTTAAAACTATATGCTATTGCATTCTGTAAATAGTTTTTACATTTCAATTTCACTTCAATAAAACTTCATCATTTAATTATTCCCACATTATTTCTCAATAGTTATTGAAATGGTATCCTATGTATGTGCATATTTGATCATTTGTGATGCAACCCTCACTGACCGAAAGACTGTGTGCTAACCTTAAATCCACCATTTCATGACTTATATGAATGTCCTAGATTGTAGATAATGTTATAACTCTAAATGTGAATTGTTTTGGAATATACTTCTCAAATCATTGAAGGGGGAAACAAAGCTTCTTTTTTAATACTAGGTCTTAAAAATGCTCTCTGAAACTCAGTCTCTGAGGGTCTCTGTCAATGAAATGAGAAAAAAATAAAAACATTGCTTTCACTAAACCAAGTACATCATTGAAAAGGTCTACATTTGGAGAACAACTTATCAGTATAAATACTCTACATGACTTCTTTGAAAAACGAACTTTTGAACCTTGACCTCAGGGCATATTTGAAGACTTAATCTAACAACAAAAGGTGCTAAAAACATGGGACCCACTGTTACAGAGATCTCTTGACATGAGCCGTCATATAATAACTTGTGTTATATCCATCAACTGGGGGTGTTGTCACATATGGAGGACATACATTTTCCAAATTAAGGATCAATTATCAGCAGAAATTGTTAAAGGAATGTTAGCTCACATACAGTTTCTATTATGGTGTAGTTTCACAATCCAGGTTTAAAAGATTGAGATTCAGTGAGCTGTCACTTGAAAAGATGAACTTTCCAACCTAAAACTCTGCGTTCCTAACTCATTTGATGGCACAGTGACATTTATCAAACATCACAACCTTTTTGGATTTACATATTTCAAGTTGGTAGAAATCAAACTATGCAGTGGATCAGAAGATCAAATGCTTTTAAAAATGTAGCAGTTGTCTGATAACAAAGGTTTTTGGTATGTGCAAAATTCAATATTTCAAGTCCTTTGTATTAAATCATGGTTATTTAGTTTCTACTCTTTGAAACACTTGAAAATCTTTTTTTATTTTATTGAATTTTTTTCATTTACTGCAGTTAGCAGGATGTGTAGCGGTAAAAAGGTAAGTGTTGTAACTAAAACCCAATGCCCTTTTCTTTAAAGTGTTCAAATTCTCAGTGTTGTGCAACAGAAATGCTCATTGATAAAATATATCCAGATCTTAATGTTGTAAACAAATACTTACAAGTCAACACTTTGAATTAGGTTAGCTTGCACTTTGCCTTCCTTTTCAAGTTTGGACTTTCATCATTTACCAACATCTATGAAGATTCTTCACAGGTACGCTCCTGCAAAACTTTGCTTCCTTATTTGCAAAGCTAGGTTAAGCTTATGTAAAAGAGATGCATCCTGAGTACGTTGGAGGCCTAGAAACAAACATTTCCCCCTCCTCCCCTCCCCTTGACAGACGAGTGACAGCTATTTAAATGCAAACTGTCATTAACAAACACAACCCTGCGCGACACCTGCTTTAATCACGGCAACAAAGGCGCAGCGAGTGGCCGAGTAGGAGCCCCCTCTGTGTGTGATATTCAAATGATGGGGCGGTGCAACATACAAAAACAACAACATCAAAGAATAGGCTGTGCGAGGAGAGAGATAGGCTGCAGCATGTGCCTCCTACCACCGCTGTTAATCAGCTTCATCTTTTAAAGAGTATAAAAGTGAGAAGGGTTGGAAGTCGCTAAATCACCCTCAGAACTGTGTGAAATTATAGTGCTTTTTAACTGGAGCTATTTCCAGTACATTTTCTTGTCTTTGAACATCTGCAATGGTTTTGAGAAATGATGTTAAGACCTTTTTAAAGGCAGAAATAAGTTTTGGTGAATCAAACAATCTAATCTGCAAAGATTTTTGCAGGGTTAGGGTTAGGGTTAGGTACGGTTATTTCTTTGAACAGTTTTGCTTTGGACTGTGGCCTGATGCGTTTGGATTGTGGCCCTGTCTGGATTTGTTGTTATTGCTTTGCCCAGTCATAATTTAAATGAGGAAGTCATTGGGCTGTAACATTCTGCATGCTTGCCAAGGTTTGGGCACTTGTAACTAATGCATGGCATTTGTTTTGATTAGTTTTTTCTTTAGTTTTTATTTTTCATAGCAAATACAGCAGAACATCCAGCTGTGTGTACAGTGAAATCCCTTTGTTTTCACTGCCACAAATTTGCCCAGATTAAGTTTAACAAATAAAGATGAACATTTCAGAGATTTTTTTATTTGTGTAGTCATCATTGATGTGTATCTACAGAAAATGCTAGAGAATAATATCCAAGAGACTGTGGTTCTACTTTTCTCTACTCATCTTTTCCTTCCATTTTAAATTCAACATTTGGAGGATATAACCCACCAAATGCTATCCTGTGTACAACAAATTGGAGAAAAATCATAATTTCAGCACATTCTTGTGAGAAAATGGAGGACATTAGGGAAATTCCCTTCATTTTCAGACCCTCAAATTCATTCTTTGAAAGCTACAAACTGAAGTCATTAATATTAAATACTATTTCACACAGTTAGTTACAAATGCATGAAATTTAGATGTAAGTTCATTAATTTAGCTAAAGGCTATACAGTATATGACTAAAAATCCTCACCATCAGTGCCAAATTTGATTTACATGCGCCAATGATCAGAATAATTCCTGAAGTGAAGCATACATCTGGGCTGCATATTCAGCAACAGAAAACATGTGTGTGTAGATCGTATCGGTGCAACTTTGGAACCGATGTAACTGCCATTATTAGACATCTGGCACAAGTACAGAGTAAGTCGGGATCCTCTTTGACGAATCAAATTTAATCACACAACCAGCCTGGATATAATTAATGGTCACGGATTAGGACTCCAATCTGCTATGAACCCTTTCCCATAAATGTTGTAATTGTATGCAACATGTTTTGTACACATATGTAAAATTCAAGCTTCAGCAAAAGCTGATAGTTATAATAAATCATTGTTTAGCTGCTTTACTGAAGTGAAGATGGTCTACACATAACCAGGAACTAACTAAAAATTCCATTTGAAATATAATTTTTAGGCACGTTTCACTAGCAGCCTTGCACAAAGACATTGAATTTGATCTAATTTCTTCAGAAATAGATAGATAGATAGATAGATAGATAGATAGATAGATAGATAGATAGATAGATAGATAGATAGATAGATAGATACTAACCATAGGAAGAACAGAGATTACATGGTTTGACAGAAAATAGTAGTTTTTCACCAACAAAATTATTTCCAAAGAGCTTTTCTCTAAAAACTTGGCATATCTTGGCATTGTGTGGATAGTGTTCATAAAATGTGAGGAAACTGGATAAAAGAAGAAGTATCAGGCCAAGTAGAAACTACAGCACATGAACAGCATTTGAAAGCAATGTCAATAAGAAACAGGAATACATTCAGCAAAGATCTGACACAGAACTTGAGAGATGCATTTGTCCTTTAGTTGATCTACCTACTGTTCACCAAAGCTTCTCAGAAGTGGTCTCCATGAAAGGGTAGCAGACATTTAGACATTATTAAAGAAGCACTACTGAACCTTGGCATATATTCTCAGTGAGTAGCCTTCTAATCGCAGCTAATATAGCATCCATCTTGCATCTTGCCTGTATTCTGAGCTTTCTCCAATCAGTAAGTCAGTCTGATGTTGACTACTGTCCCTCTCTTGCTCTGTCCCCTTCTTTCTTTCTTTCCCTCCCTTCTTCCGATAAAGTCCTCCCGTGTTTCTTTGTTGAATCAGCCAGAATGTAAATTCAAATCAGCCAGTGTATTGATATCCAGTTGCTGGCATGTGACGCGGTGCTTTAAACTCGGCTCACCTGTAACATGATGCAGCGTCCCTGAAGCAAAAGCATCTTATGAAGTACAGTTTTTCAGCCTCAGGTCACTGCAGGCCCATGACAAGCTCCAGGAACGTGCATAATAAATGTCAGTATGCCATAAAAAAAACCCTCAAAAACACAGATTTTCTATGGTGAGAAAATCACATACTGGTACTTTAAGAAAGGGAAACAGAGAGAAAAGAATGAAGTTTGTCAAATGACAAAAAAGCTGCACAGAAAATCTGGAGTTATCAATCCAAATTTGATGAGTATGAATGAAAGACAAACTCTTGCATAGGAATTTAAAAAAAAAAGAAATTCTGAGCTGGCTAAACACATTAATTCTAAGTCCAGGTATTTGCAGTAAGGAATCAAGTGTAATGACCATTTAACAACAAAAGTACCAAAACACCAAATATCTTTTCCACAACAGTTTTCAGACGGCACTAAAATACATATATATATATTCTTGATGAATACAATTTGATCATGGCACAAATTTCAACACTGTAAAACTGTGCACCATGAGAACACCAGCCAATTTTGTTGATGATGCTAATAGTTTAAGTTCAAGTTCAAGACTTTATTATCCCTTGGGGGGCAATTAGTTTTAAAGAAAATAGAACAGCATGAATAATACAACAACAAACACATCAAATCACAACAGATCATTTAAAAATGATGGTCATGTAGTTGGTGGGCTGGATCTCACAGGATCTGGCTTTTTTCTCTGACCTCATGTTGTTTAGTTGTGAGGTTATTTAAAGCTATACCAGCTATTTTACTGCACACAATGACAATCCCCAACAGTTTGCTTCTATTCTTACATGTTAAAATACCAAACCAGCAGATAAAGTTAAAAGTTAACAAGGCCTCAATAAAACAAACATAAAACATTCTCATGAAGGTAAAATCCACATAAACTCAAAGGTCAGCCTATCATCAAGTATAATTCCCAGTTACTTGTACTGGTTCACCACTTCAACAATTTCACCAGAAATGACCACATGGGAGAGGACTGTACTTTCTTTCATAAAATCAATAATCATCTCCTTTGTCTTTGAAACAATTATCTGCAAGGAGCACTCACACCAAATCCCTGACCACTGACCACTTATAATAATCCACACATACTGATGCAACATTTCACGAGCAACCCCACCGTAACAACGTAATTAATCAATAAAAACAAACTCGGTGCTGTTTATGGCAGAAACTTAGTGGACACAAAAAATATTATAAATATTTTCTAAAGACACCAATAGACTACAGGTGGTACTGGGTGCAGCCATCTTCAAATCTGGAATCTTTGGGTCCTCATGAACAGCTGAAACACACAATAAGCCTTGGCATAGTACATCCCATCACGACACAAGAGTTGTTGATTTGAATAAATGATCCTTCATTGGACTGAATAAGGCTAATCTAGTTCATCAAACTTTTCAGTTTTATGTAAAACAAATAATGATTTGAAAACTTAAACACAATTTGTACAAGTTAAATGAATACATTTCTATTTAGCAAATCAAGCAGGTGCCTCAGTTGACTTTTGTTGAGTGTGTCATAAAGCTGCATAAATTAACACTTCTCGTCATCCACCTCTTCCTCAATATGAGCTTTAGTTGCCAAGACAACACTAATGAGATGTCCAACGTGTCATTAGATGGGAGCAGGCATGGAAACTCGAGACACTGACATGTTGACAAATCGAAACTTGGCTCTGTATGTGTGGGAAGCAGAATAAGGAAAACACATTGTTTGGGGTCTTAATTATAAAGTTGTAGATTGATGTGGATATTTCCCACTCTCTCAGGGGTCTTGATTAGCCTCTTTCCAGAAATCTATATGTACATGAAGATTTTTAAAATTACCTTCTTTTTGAATCCCTATCCAAATCAATAGGCAAGGCAAGTTTATATGTATAGCACATTTCCCGTACAAGACAATTCAAAGTGCTTTACATAAAACATTAAAAACATTACACATGGTGCAAAGAAAGCATTAAATGGTAGTAAAAGGCAACAACAAATATCAAAAATCACTATAAAATCATTTTTAAAAATCATTGATTAAATTGATTAAAAGCAAGATAAGTTAATATGATGAGTAATGCTCCAAAAATGTATTTGTTGAAACATTATCTTTCAGATTTAATGCACTTTTTGTGTATAAATGCAACAGTCACATGGATGATGGTCTCATTGTGATTTAGATTAATCAAGATGAATGCTAATAGTGTTAAATTTACCATAATTAAAGCAAATTTAATGGCCAATTTCATTGTGACAATATTGTTACATAATACCGTATCTTACCTTGTGAAGTCAAATAAAACATATTTTATCATAATGATGAAGATATCACTTGAAATTATATACATTAATACATTAATACATATACATTAAATTATATACTTCATCATATGAAATTTGCTTTCTTTCACTGCTTAAACATGGCTACTCTGCATAGGTTGGGGCACATTAAGTAATTTGATCTTAACTCAAATTTAAAACTCTGCTTCCAGTGAAAACTCTTTTACACTATAAGATTAAACCTTCAGTGACAAAATACCCAAGTCATGACAGTGAATGATAGCTTTATTTAAAGTAATAATACTTTTAATAAATGAAGTACAGGGTACACTGTGAACCCATAAGATGTGATTAAATACTCTGCTCCCTTGTTAATTAGATTCCTTCAGGTGTTAACTGCTAATGCCAAGCCTCCCAGAAACGCACTGGCAGTTAAGTCTGAATGGAGACGGCAGACCTTAAAGATGCTGCTTGCTCCTTCACAATCAAAATTACCTTCATATAGGCCCATGAAGCTAATAAAGCCAAGATCAGGTGAGGATTTGGGGAGATTTTCCATCTGGCAGATGTGTGAAAATCAAGCGTATCAGTGAGCAAGACAATCCAGGTGACATTTAGGAGAAGAACCAGGGAAGCCACTTCAATATATAGCCACTGATCTGTGCTTTGCAATTAATAGGTTTTTCATTTTTTTTCTTTTTTTGTGTGTGTCACACTGTTGTCATTATTTTCACAACCACTGTCATTAATTAAATATTATTTTGACAGTTCCCTCTGAGAGGCATCAGGGAAAATAAGTGGTGCCAGAATTAGGCAAAGCAAGTTTATTTGCATGGCACATTCCCTGTACAAAACTATTCAAAGTGCAAAGAAAGCATTAAAAAGGAGTACAAATAGCAAAAAAAATCACTCTAAAATCATAAATTAAAATGATTAAAAGCAAAATAAGTTAAATTGCTATTATGGAACATTTTCAGAATGAAAAAATTGCTGATTTTCTTTTGCACAAATTTACTTTAAAAAAGGGGGGTGGGGGGGTGGGGTACACCAAGTGTGCATAAATCCTCTATAAAGTAAACCTATACGTTTATTAATTAAAAGTCTCATTTCTCCTGGAGGGTGCTGCATGAAATTGACAAAAGCAGACAGTTTTACCCAGTTTTATTTGTGTATTCACAGAATATACAGTAACTGGACATGGAAACTGAGCGGTTATGTTGTTCTGAGCTTGGACACGAGCATCTAAAGCTTCAAATTACCCTTTTTGGTGCTCATAAAATAATAAATAGATGGACTCTTTGAGGTGGAAAGCATCAAGTGTCTGAATATTGAGTAACTGCTCTGTGAGATTTCAGCTATTTTTTATTCTTACTTTTTGCGATGTGCATGTCTTGTGCATCAACACTCCCTTTACCCATCCCTTTCAGCCTTCAGAAAACCGCACCTGCTGGAATGTTTGCACCACATTTGACGTAATGAATGACAGGGCTGTCTTTTGTAGATGATATTGAAAGAGAGGAGAATGCTAATTGAGCATGGGCAGCCACCATATGAAATCGAGGTCGATGAGGTTTATTTTAGATTTTAATATTTAAATTGATTTATTATTATTTTATGAATAATTGAGCTGGTAAGAACTTAAGTGACTGAAGCAGTGCAGTCTTCTGCATGAGTAACCCTGCAGCCTGATATGAGCAACTAAGCTGAAGAACATGGTCTACTTTACAGATGAGACCATCCAGCAAAATTCTCTTCATCGTCATGCGGAGGTTATTTCATTTTCCTTTCACTCTTCATTTTGCCTTTCAAAGTACAAAAAAGGACCTTCAACATCAGTTAATACCGATTCCTTTCCAATGAGTTTTCCACAACTTTTGTGCCGAATATCAGTCACAAACAGCTACGTTATTTTTTCCCATCCTCACACATCCCACACACTCGTTCTCAGATGGTTTGGATCTCAACCTTGGCTTGTTGTCAAGTGCACAGTGTTTTCTCAATTTAATTTGACTTTTTTTTTCTTTCTTTCTTTCTTTTTTTGTTGCTTATTGCAGAGAGGTGTTATACACCTCAGGGCTGAAAGAAAATAATTGATTTTTGTCAACAAGGTTAGAGTGAATTTTGAAAAACCTACACAGACCAAGCATTTGGTCAGTTAATCGTATTTTTGGAAAAAAGTATTTAAGAGCATTCTTTTCTGTTTACAATTGTCTGGAAATGGTGGAAAGATAAACAATGTTAAAAAAAAAGAGCGAATTCTCTGTTTTGGCTCAGATGAAGTGTGTTTATGCATTCAAAACAAGTGCTTTTTAAAAAAGCTGTAATTAACATATGATATAGATATTTTTAGCTCTCTTTTAGTCTTTTACCTCGAAAGTAAGTGCAACTTTTAGATAAATTAGAGAAACTGCTGCACAGTTCCATCTCCTGTGACATCTATTTATACTTTTTAGCAACTTACGTTAAGCATCAAAGGGTTCTGTCAGCGTATTTATAATAATATTAGCAATTTTACTGGGTTATGCATCTCATTATTGGAGGATAAGAAGGAAAATTAGATTTTTTTGTCCTGAACATAAAACTCCCCCACTAACAACCTTTTTTTCTTTTAATAAATGGTCACTTTGGAAGCTCTTGGGTTAATAGTCTCTCAACATGCATAGGCTAAAACCAATACTAAGTACATAAATGCTGATTCTAACAACATGAGAGACTCTAAAGTGCTTCAAGTAAGAACGTAAGTTTTAATTTTCCATGAAGACAATGTCTTAAAAGATTGATCTATGGTTGATGCATATGACAGGCTCAGATGGCTCATATGAATCAGACTATCTTTTCAATTCAAGCTGCATAAGGAGGCCTAAGAAACTTTGCCATTATGGATTTTATGTAAGCTTTTCCATTTGTCAGACACATGTAGAGCAAACAGAAGAAGACAGCAGGCACATCACTAGATGATATCAGACCTTGAAGAAAATCTCCCTTAAATCATTTACCTGATTATAGTGCTAAAGCAGTCGAGAAAGCTGTATGAAGAAATTATGATTAGTGTGTTCAGCTACTACATATGTTAAAGTCCCAATCAAACAAATCAAATTAGTTTCTTTACAAGATGTTCTGATCTAAACATTATCTACACACCATCATCTTTCTGGGTGTTCTGGCTTTTTCCCACAGTCCAAAAACTTGCATTTTAGTTTAATTGGTGACTTTAAATTCTCTCTGGGGATGAGTGTGAGCATGACTGGTCATTTTGTTTGTCTCTTTGTGTTAGTCCTGTGATTGACTGGGTGTACCCTGTCCTTTGTCCAGTAGCTGCTGGGATAGGCTCCAGGCCAGCTACCCCGCAACTCCCAACCAGAGCCATTTCTTGCAATAAGTGGACTATGGAAATGCATAGGGCCCCACAAGCCACTAGGAGGCCCCAAAACTGAATGTCCAGCCTCATCTGATGATAATTAAAATGACTTTTCTTTATTCCTTACAAGTTTGAAAATAAATGTAGGATATAAGAATAAATCAAGCTGAAATAATCATCCAGTGTTTTTGTGGCACAACAAAGTCAAAATTGTTGGACTTCACTGTTGTGCCGTGAGTGACGTCTGCCGACCAAAATGATTGACAGGTACCTATCATTCCAGTTAGTGAGGATATGAATAGTAAATGGCATCATGGCATCAAGCTTAATTTGTCTTAGGGCAGAAAAACGTAATAAGAAATAGACTGTCAGAGGATAAAAGTAAGGCAGTAGTTTGTGATGTGGGATGGAGAAGGTGTAACATTGAGTTTTTAACACGGTTGTCATTTGACGTCCTTGCTAGCTCAGCTAGGCTTACATAAATGCAAGTTAGGGAGCTATAAGATTTGAGTTCTCATAAACCAGCTTCAGTGTTTGATTCATGAAAGATGGCTGGAATGAAATGAATATTTGACTTGGTAATGGACAAACATTACTTTCAAATGATTATTGATTAATTGATTAAGTTTACTCTGTATTCTATAGGCCTTTAATTAGAAGTGTGCTACTACTTTGCTATAAAAAGAATACTAGTTAAATAGTTGATAAATATTAGGGCTATTGTTGATTTTTGCTTTCAGTGGATTATTGCTAACTCAGCTGAGTTAGTTACTGTCTCCCTGTTTGCCACAATTATTAGAATATTTATTAAACATTTTCAAATTTGCTCAATTCCTACAGCTGAGTTAAGTTTATGATGAATAACTTTGTTTGATTAAAAAGAATCATAATATCACAAACTGAAGTGAGTATAATGTAAACTGTGCCATATATGACAGTTAGCTCTGCACACAGAATAAAATACAGCTTAAAACCATCTGACCAGTTGGATACAAGGTGGCCACTTTGTGATTCCCTGTCAAATATACACAGACATTTCTACTTTATCAGAAAGGGGCAATCACTTAGTTGTCTTCGTTTTATTACTTAAACACAGTGTGTAAAAATAAATGCAGAATCCTCGGAAAAGTGACAACTTTGTAAATGTGACTTGATTTAAAGTGACAGTGTACGTTACAAAGGTTATTATAAAAACGTGAATTTCTGTATTAGTGCAACATCCCTGCAATTATGATCTATTTGTCTTGGTAACCTAGTGAGCTTTGTCTTTGCAAGAGAAATCCTGAAATTCTTGACCTCCAGGTATCAGAGGGGTATTCAGCCCCAGGACCTGCATGTTCTTCAGGACCTCCTCTGACCAGGAAATAACCAGTACATACTGATAGCAGCAGGGACGTCTTTATCAGACACTTCCGCTAGGGTGCCCATCTTTAGGCCCGGTCACACTGCCTTTCGCGGGCGTATCGCGGCTGAATCACGGCCAGAAATGTCTGCCCGTGAAGCAGACGC
>JAOXYM010000019.1:7230915-7241818 GCA_028567055.1 Leptatherina wallacei
GGGCATACCACGGGTAAACAGCTGGTTAGCCAATTTTGCACATTTTCCACCGCGGGCAACCACGGGCAAAAAAAAAACGCAAAATTTTACCCGTGATTCAGCCGCGATACGCCCGTGAAAGGCAGTGTGACCGGGCCTTTTAGGAAACCAGTAGATTTAGCTGACTTGTCATCAGTTCTTTCGGATCCTATATTAGTGTGTAAGAATTTTAGTTGGGTTAAAGTAAGCTCTTTTTTTGAAAGAACACCCATAGAGATATTTAGAGAATTGTTGTTTTCCTTGGATTTTTTTTTAAATCAGTCATCTGATAATCACTTTAATATGAGGGGTTATCATGAGTGTAGCCTGTTTAGCTCATGAAGTGTAATACATACATTGTGGCTTGTTTGTAGACCATATAAGGGACTAGACATCTCTCCATCGTTGTGCAAACTAGGGGCCCACAAACAGCAGCTTGCATGGGCCCCTGAGATAGCTAGAAATGGCCCTGCACCTAATGGATGGATGGATGGATGGATGGATATGTGTGGTTGTGTTATCCTGAAGAAAAATATTTAAAATGTTCCAAAAGTTGTGTCCTGCATATTTTCTCTTTTTTTTCCCCCATTAAAGGGTTCATTGAAAAATGTCATCTGTCTACTGTCTATTTATTTTTAATCTAAAGCTTAACGTGTAATTGATATGTTTTTATTTTTGGATTTGTCTGATGGGCTTTTACTATTTAAACTTCTCCTAACATAATGCACAGCATGTGGGAGAGGAGCCCAGTCTAGGAAAATATCTTGAAAGAAGCAGGAGGGAGCCATGCAATCATCGTTAGGAGTCATTGCTTGAGGGATGTCAAATCAGATTTATGCAAAATGATTTAGGAGATAAAACCGGGATGTTCTACATTTTGGCGTGAACGTATCCATTTATGTAATTAACTAGGAGTGCTCCCGTTAGCGACGAACGGTTAATAAGCTCCAGTGGGAACATGGGGAGGTAGGTGAACCTGTGGCCCTGGAGATGTTAAACACAGATGAATAGATGCCATAGCACACACACATCCTAGTAAATCAGATCAAATGTGCAGAGGAACAGGACGCAAATGGGCCTCACGGTGAAAACTCAATATCACATAAATGGTCAGGCCTCTCATAGATATTGGAAACTGGTAACCTTTCTACCGCATGTTCACCTTTTCTAATGTTCACACCCCCAGTGCTCATTTACAGGCTAGACCCTTTTCATGGCCATTTTAGCCCTCAAAACCTTTACGTGTGAAGGGTGGATATAATGGGCTGTTGGCTAAATTAATGTAGGATTTTTATTGCTCTTATAACCAGAAAGTGAAAAAGATATATTATCTAGTCATTGTGGTTTTTCCTGACTTCTACAAATGTGAACACATTAACAGTTGAGGACTCCTTTATCAGAGAAGAGAGGATGCAAATCTGTGGATATGATTTTCATCTAGAGGCACGGCTTCCTTATTTCTTTATATCTTGTTGAAATAAAAACATAGTTATAATTTTCACTCCAGCTTTAGTAAGATTCAATAAATCTACTTCAAGCATGACCCATTTACACCATGTTTTTGTGGTCTATTCCTTTGAGACACTTGACAATCCTCTACTCAGCTGCTTTGTCTTCCTTTGAATGAATCCCCGATGGCTTTTCCTACATGTTAAGTTTGGCTATTGATTTTTTTATTTTTATTTTTTTACACATTTCTTTTTTCCTTTTTTTGTATAATTCACTAGCAGGAAGATACACGGTTGTTTGCAATTTTTAATAAATATTAACTTTTTGTCTCGAGAGGTTGGCACAATTCCCTGTCTTCCCTTAATCCTCTTCCCAAGAAATGTGGGTTGATGTAGTTAATTAGCAAAACATCTGACTTATATGGTGGTGGAAAAAGAAAAACCACTGACTGAATTTCAGCTTGCTTCTTGAGTGAGTAGGTGAAAATTTATGAACCAGCCCAGTCAATGGTAAAAAAAAGAAAAAAAGATGCTGTTTTGCATTTTAACACATGTAAAAGGGGTGCATGCCTTCATTCCTTGCAGCTGGCTGGTTGCCAGGGACAGGACTCGCCACAGTGAAACATTTAGTGTGTTTTTGTGCACCGTTGAGCAACATTCATTGCTTGTCTTGTCCATTTAATTAAGACTGCTCTTCCTGTCCCACTATACAAGCACAGGTAGAGAATGATTTATTGATTAAAGTATGTTTGACATTGCTACGATAGGTGGTGATACACCCCCTTTACAACTTTTTGGTAATATGGATTTGGCAAATATTGAGTAGGACAACTTCACAGTTTTGAACATTTTGTATATGCTGAATGCTTATATATATATTTTTTCAACAAATTAGAGGTTGCTTTGTAATTATCTTTTTGGCTCTTTCTTCTAGATACCAGTTACTTTGAGGTCAAAACTCAGGATGGGAACGGTGGAGTATGCAAAGTGCGTAATGCAAGTTTAATAGTGACTGAACATAAACATGCAGTCATTTATCTTTCGGTCACAATTGAACAACTTAATTTAACACAAATTTGGCTTATGTTCTGCTTATTTTAAATTTTTTTTAAGTATGTTAGATCATTGCGCTATTCTTTAAATGTAATGTAAACATAGTGAGTGGTACGCAAGATGAATGAGTTCTAACAGATGAAATGCTAATTTTACTACAATCTACAACCCTGTTTATTGTCTAATCCCTGCCTCTTTTGTGCACATGTTCCAAAATAGATGATAAATACATAAAATAGCCATGTAGACATTATATGAATGCATTAGATAAGCTTGAAAAAAGTCTGCCCCATACATTTTACACTTAATTCTATACCTAGCTATCAATGTATTTTTAACAAATATAGATACAGAGGTTTCAACCAGTGTTTCTTTTGTCTGTTAGAATGATGTAATTTCTACAGCATATGGACATCAAATATATCTTCCTATGCCTTAAGCATTGGAATTAATAATCATGCTAGGTTATGTTTGAATGGTCATGCATACATCATCAATTAGAATCATCCGAATGCATAAAGTTTACCAATGCAGCAGAGCTACAAGCACATATTGTAAATGATAGAAACAAAAATCTGTAATGTCGACAATAATAAAAATATTATGAAAACATTCAAGTCATCAATGTGCACTACCCTGTGTCCAAGACGTGAGCAGTAAAATAATTACATGAAATCTGATCTTATAGTGTAAGAACAATGATGCACATTAGTTTTATGCAGCTGCTGGCACACATATATACTGTCTTCAAACTACAGCACAGTGTCATCATTAGGAGGTTGTTTTTTCTTATATAAACACACTTGCAAAAAAAGGGGATAATTAAACAGTTCGATGGCAGAAATATAAAGTTTGATAATGCAACAACACAAAGCTGAGAGAATAAAGAAAACGGAGCATGACTGTGAGAGCCATTATCCGGCAGGTTGATTTCATTGTGTTTTGGAGTAAGCGAAGTGGTTCATTAATAAATCTAATCACTTATAAAAATCGTGAACAATAGAGGACAAAGTTACAGAATCTAGAATATTCCATTGTCATTACTTGTGTTGTCTCTTAATCAGTTATATTATGATTTTGATTAATTTTGTAATAACAAGATTGGACTGTGTGATGGTAAGCACTGTCTAGAATTAAATGGAATAACAAAACAATTTCTTTTTAAAAGATTTTACCGCTCTGCAGTGCAAATCTCTATACTCACAATGTTTACCAAGATCAAGGAATTTCTTTATTATTAGTTGGGGAGACTACAACATAAAATAATTTGTGGGTTGAAGTGGACTTCCTTTTCAGGTAGCCAAACCCCAAATTTCACAAAGAAATTCTGCAATGCCTAAAGGTGAAAAAACTAATTCTAAAGACAATGATGGTGCGACTACCTGTGTGTCAAAGTGAATGTGATAAACCAATGTTACTCAGGATCTGTGCACTCTCTTTCTGCAAACCGTCACCTTCACCTTCACCTGGCTGTTATTGACAGTTGCTCACCCCGCTCTGTTCTGGCAGGCCTATGCAGCACAGTTACTATTTCAACTGCGCTTGGAATCCGGGGTAGCATCCAGCTCTGCTCTATAGCAGCTTCACGGGCCTAGAGGTTGAAGATTATACAGATTCAGACTAAGTAATATTGTTTTATCTGATTACTTCATCACATTCATTTTGTCACAGAGGTAGTCGCATCCAGTGTCATTTAATAGACCAATCTGGTCGCACCATCAACCAGTCTTTGAAATCTATCCACCCCCTTTTAAGAGCATGTAACGGAGTGGAAGGACAGAAAGCCATTTGCTCTCTGATTAGACAGTTTGGTCTGTCATCATCCAATCAGATAAAGGTGGAAAGACAGGGCCAAAAGTCTGCCTCTGCAACTTCTTGCAGCAGGTTTTTGCTTTGCATTTGTGAACAGATAAAGCACTTCTATTTTTCTTTACAAATACATATCTTTGTGACAACCATGCAGATACTTTTCTACACATTCACAAGCTGGAATTTTCAGGCAGATTATTTTAACAGGTTGACTAAACTTGATTTAGAAATATGAACTTATTTTACAATCATTTACAGCTGCAAAATCTTTACGGCTTTACATTGAGCCCATAAGTTTTGATTATAATAAACAGGAAAGCAGTTTATGAAAAATTTTAATATATAAAATAAATTTCTCTCCCTGTCCATGCCGAGAGTACATGGTGTCTATGTTATACATGTTTTGTATGGGTTTTCATAGTTGCTCAACGCCTTTGCCAGACATTTTTTAAAACCATCCATCCAACCTTGATGAGTCTTTTGCATTAGCGGAAAAGCAGAAATGAGTACTTTTCACTTTCCGCTATTTTGCAATAACCATGCTCACTTCAAATTTCTGTCCAATCACACAATAGTTCACAGACACCACACAAGAAAAAAGTTTTGTCCAGATGATGTGTCAAGAACAAGCTGTGGGAACTCCCAAACTTGGGCTGCAAAAAAAAGAAAAAGAAAAAAAAGATGCCATTCTTTTCTTGCAGTCCTGGGAGAGAGAACAAATTATCTATTCTTGCAGAGTATGTAGCCTCATGATTGGCAGCAACTCAGGCACTTTCCATACGGAGACAAGTTTAGGACATTTCGTCCACATAGAACCGGGATTCTGAAAACTGCTTCCCAAAGTGAAAAGCTTCGCAAAAGCCACACTTTTTTTTTTACGACCGGATCACACAATCACCCCAGAGCTCTTTCAAATCACTACCTGTCGATATTTATAAGCTCATGTTGACATTCTAACATCTCATGAAATTCAGTCATCTGAAAAGAGGCTATTGTTTAGTTTGGGAAACCACAAGTTAAAATGGAGCCTGAGGACTTAACCATCAACTAGCAGGACCAAATATCTAAGCTGTTGATGTTTACTTTCGCAGAGTAAAATCCTCCTATCTTGGTTCTGGTTAAACTGGTGTGAATGTAGGCTGGTTTGCCAGAAAGCACCATGGTTCTGAGACTCGAGAACTGCCAGAACCAGAGCCGTGTCTGTGTGAAAGCACCAGTGCAGACCTTTCTCTTTTTCTCTCCCTCTTTATTGCAGGTGGTTTCCATGGCATAATCCCAAACCGCCCCCTACACAATAACCTTCCATTTGCGCGTTCTTGCGGAGGCTCCAGCATATTAAGGGCTGTCCCTAACCGCGTAGTGTGGAGGGTGAGTAGACAGGTATTTTAGGTATCGATGCAGACTCGCTATTTGAGAGCTGAACTAAGGGCTGTGCTAACAAAGATACACACAATGGGCATTAGCATTAGCTACAGATGGCTAAACATAAGCAGCTCATACTGTAAATTAATTCCATTGATGTTTTGTTTTTTTTGTTCTTTTTGTATCCTTCATAGTCTGCCCTTTGTGTCATATTTCAGATTGACACAGACCTATAGAGCGTTTGAGATTGATACCAACGTTTAGTTATCAGTTTCTTGGATATCTAAGCGGTACCCCATGATTAATGTTTTTCATCAATAATTTTATTGAATATCAACAACTCTCCTTGGATGCTTATCAATAATAACTAGCCCCTACCTGTTCCCAACACAAGTATCTACGGTTTACGTTGCCCCTTGAGTTGGGGTTTGTTCGATGGAGTCGAGAATAGCTGCACTTCACACTTTTATAAAGTGGGACAATAAGGTAGGAAGTGTAGGAAAGAATGCTTTTCTTGGTGTTTTTTATTTTATGAGGCTTCCAGTTACTTTGGGCCAGAGATCCCCTTGCCCTGCCCCTTTGCCTGGTCTATTCATTCCTGTGATTTAAATAATGAATAGTACGTGTTTTTCAAGAGGAGTGCTTGGGTCATCATTCGCTGTCACGAAGAACTTTTCTACACAGCTGAGATGAAAATGGATTTTTTTCCCTCTTCCTTTTAGCAATGTCACCTTGATGGAATCACAAGACTGTTTCAGGTTTTCTCAGGAGTCACTGTACAGAGGTGTCTTGTGCTCACTTTGATGTGCTATGTCATGTAAGGTGTCAGTTGACTGTTAGACTTCCAAATCAGGAAAAAATAAGTACATTTCCTGTCTTCAGGTGCATAGAGAGATACTGCAGGAGCAACATTTAAGCAGCAGTAGAATGAGACGCTCTCCCCAATGACCATTAATTTAGAACAAGAAGTATCTTCTAAGTTATGTGGTCTTATTTTGGGAACACAGACCTGATTAGCATACTCTCCCACTGCACAAGTCCTCTTTTTGTGGCGCTCTGATGATTTGCACATTTATTTTCGTGGATTTATTGTAGTTTCTCTACAGATTTACCAAAGTCCAGTTGCTTCTCCATTCCCCTACCATTCTTCAGCCCTCTCACACATCCTCCGACCTTCAGACCGCTCAGCTGCAGCTCTGTAGCAGTAATTAACAGCAGTGTTACATCTAGGGAGATACTGCGAGCTATGTCAGGAAATTAGGCTGTGGAATAATGAGGGTTGAGGGACATGTACTGTTCTGCTGGTTTGTGGCATCACATTAAAATCAAAGGACTTTCACAGCTAATTGGAGAGGGGTTAAACTGCTTGGCTGCCTCACCCCTGTCCCGAGCCCAAAACCGCCCCTAGGAGATAAATGCCTCCCTTTTTACTGTAATTTTCCTTTTCATTTCCATACCAAAGTAAGTTTTTTTTTGGTCTTTTAACAGGGAATCTGCAATCTTTAGACTCTGGTGAGGTAACTTTAGTTGTTCTCTATTCAAAGGTCAATATAAACTTTGAGCAATTACTTCTCTTTCTTGTTTTCTAGAAACTGGATAGACCACCCACCTGGGTTGTTTTAATGTTTTTTTCAATAGTCACAGTTGCCTCAATGTCCTCACAACTGGCCATAAGATACCCACTGTATGAATCAATGCAATCTTCCTTCATTTGAGTCGAATTAGCACAGCATGAAAAAGGAGACACCCTCCTCTCCTGCCTCTCCCTGGTTACATGATGGCATCAGCAGCATGACTCTGTATAATGAGCACAGCCATGGTCCACTGCTTAGAAGAATACAGTAAACACACACCCTCTCCTCTGTGTTTGGGCTCTTGCAGTGCAGCTGAGGATGACTGCACAGCGGCTAATTACAAGTAAGCTGTTGTATTTATGTGTGTATTTAGAGGAAAGTCAAACCCAAATTGAGTGTCTTTTAATTTAGAAGTCATAATATAATACACTGCAGTGTTTGATTTTCACACATTCATAAAGTGGCAATTGTGATTTAAAAAAAAAAAGAAAAGAAGAAACTATTTGTTTTAATTATAGTAACTTTTTATTCATTTTTTTTAGTAAGGCTCCTGTAAATTATTTTTATAAACTAATATTAAAGGGGATTGGTGCCACAATATCATTGGCCTGCATATTAAACCTTTAATGAAGCATAATGACATGTGTGTTATGATGATTATGTACTAACGTAGTATAAATAGAGTGATGGTAGATGTGCTGCAGTGTTTTCACTTTCATCTTAATGCTGCCATACAGCTACAATGCAAGTTTTTTTTTCTTAAGCAATGAAGAAACTACTAAAGCTAAAGTCATGTTTGACAGTGTCGGTCAGCAGTTTTAGTACCCAAAAATTGTACAAAAATAAAAATGTGAATATTGTCAGAAATGAATCCAAATAAAAAAAACTTTTTTTAAATAGTCTGAATATTTCAATTAAACATTCAAAGCTGTTAAACAACTATATAGGCCTTCCAAAATATAATGAAATTATAAACATAAAAGGCATGGTTGTAACTGTCTTTGGCATCCCTTTGATGCATTTAAATTGGTTTGTAAGAGAAATTATAACAGAAAAAAAGATTTACATTCTCTTAATTTTTCTATTCATATGACCTGACTTAACCAATTAATTAGGAGTAAAAAGAGACTGAGTATTACATTTATCCCCCTCCATTCCCCATTCTCTCCACGCTAAGACAAAAGAGCTGCGTGAAAGAATCCGATATACCATTATAAAAACACAGTATTTCAAAAGATTTGCAGGGAGTCAGCAAAGATTTTGAATTGCCCGTTTGTTAGTTTCATGATGTCCAAAGTTTCATGTTTATATGGCAGAACAAACTCAGCTTTGATTTAACAAAGCTGAAATGATTTCAGAACCTGCATACATACATAAGTTGGGCTCCAGAGGCAAAGGAACACAGCAGGACTGAAAGAAAGGCAGAAAAAGATAAGACTGACTTTTGCAAACAGCTTCATTGCTAAACCATTGGGTTTCTGGGATCGTCTTAAGTGAACTAAAGAAGTGGAACTGTTTGGGAGTGCAGTGCAATTTGCATTGGTAACACAATAAAGCCTGTTGATTTTCTCCACGTCCTGTAAAATTTGCTGGAGTTCAGTCAACATATTTTCATTCCTAACTCATCACATGCCTTCTCTTGGTCAAGAACCCTTTTGCGTCAGTTTTTAATGCTTGGTGTAACCCTTTTTCATCAATTTCTGACCCACGAGGATCTTATGTGCAGTTGTATGATGCAAGATATCCTTCTGAGACACCAGGTGATGAACAAGGTTCTAGCAAGACACTGATGACGCAATTTGGCAATACACATATGAACCTTTGGTTAAGGAAGGTTCATATGTTAATGGTTTAGGAAAACATCATTGTTAGACAATGTAAAACACAATAAAATACATTTTATCCTGAGAAACTTTTTTCCGCATTGTAGAAAACCACATCATGGCCGTCATCTGCATGTCCAAAAGCGATGATTTGGGATCAAGTGCTATATTCAAAACTAATGCAACAGGCTCCTGACCAAACATGAGTTATAAGAGAGAATGGATTGGTTCTTCTTACACACTGTGAGACTGCTTTGCTGTATCTGGGACTGGAGGCATTAGATGTATGAAGGGCATGTTGCAATTCAGAAGATTTTGAAATTTGCATCTACTCAAAATGAAATTTGTTACCCAGCATGATGTAAATTGATAAAAGGTGAACACCTTTGTTCTCTCAACAGGACTGCAGCCAGACATACATATCCAGCAGCTGTTCTGAGTTAAACCCTACGAAAACATTAGTAAAGAGCTGAAATCTGCCTTTGCTAAAATTACTTCTCCAAACTTAAATTTGGTCAAGCAGTAAAAGAGGTAGAGAAACATTCAGTATATAGTTACAAGCTTCTTGATTGTGATGAGATGGTTTTGTTACATAAGATTCTGCAACAAAACATTAATGAAGGATGTCTATCTGTGGTCAGAGCACTATTAAAGGAGACTATTTATTTCTTTTTCATCACAAGCAGACACAATTTCCTAAGGTCTTGATTAATTGTCTATAACTCGCTCTGTTCAGAATACTAGAGACACTGCTGCCGCTCCTTTTACTTCTATTAATTTACATGTCTACTCAAGCAGATTATTTAGGGGGTCATGGAGTGATCCACGACTCCACTCCGCCCCTCTCTTCCTCAGGGTCTGCCTCTTTTGAGATCTGTATCTACTTAGTAGCTCATGGGGCACATTATTACTGTATGAGAGAACATACAGTAATTAGCCCGAAAGCTCAGACCACACACCAAAAACACTCAAATGGTCATTTTATTATTAAAAAAATGTGTATGTATATTTCCTTAGTCTGCAGTTAAACCGTGGACAGAAAGGCTGCAGATCCCTATTTTGGCCACAATGTTGTCGCAAGTCATATATTAAAGTTGTTAAAACATGCACCGCAGAATGAAATGTAACACTTCTGACAACTTGCCTTGTAATTCCTCCACATATTGGCTCCATAAACTTTTGACTTTACAGTCATTTTGTTCCTTTGTGTTTTGTTTATGTTTTCAGCAGCTAACATTAAGAAGTATTGCTTATATATTTTACCAATGTATGTTTCTGTAACAGCAGTTACTGTGCTGCAGTGATGGTACAAAAAACAGGAAGTCAGAATTTTCTAACTCACCTGGGACTGAACAGCTCCTTCACTGATGCATTTTCAGATCTACAAGGCTCAGTAATGCCAAGGTTGACTTCATTCTACATTTCTGAGTTGTTGGTGACTTCAGACAATGAATATTCTAAAGCATAGAAAAAAAGTGACATTTAAGGGGATCCATAATACATCCCCATAAAATTTCTGCTATGGTATTTTACTATTTTTTTGTTGGTTTTGTTTTGTGCATAATAATGGATGTTTTATTAGAATATTACTATTAAAGACAGAAAATTGTTGATATTGAAATGAAAATGAAATGAAAAATACTTTATTTATCCCTCTTACAGGGAAATTATTGTTGTAGCAGTTTTTTTTTTGTTTTTTTCCCCAAATAATAATAATAATGATGATACAAACAATTATTGTGATTGTTACTGCACCATCTCACAAACTGACAGACCAGTTCTCTGTACTCAGCTTCTTGTCCATCACTGATACACC
>JAOXYM010000019.1:7264180-7277900 GCA_028567055.1 Leptatherina wallacei
GCCGGATATCTGCCACCTGTCAATCAAAAGGACACGCCCCTAATTATGAAGAATTTCCAGATTAAATAACATCTAAATGAAGGACATATAAATAAATTAACTCCCCCCACCGTTGTCATGAAGGTAAACTTGATCTATTAAACTTAAAATGTTTTTTGTACCAGGCTGTAAACATGTTTATTTCTGCTGTGAAGTTGGCCTTTTTAATGTGGGAGTCTATGGGGATTTGCTGTGTTTTGGAGCCAGCACCTAGTGGAGGAGGGGGGAACTGCAATTTTTGGCACTTTGCATAGGCTTCACATTTCTAAGCCAGAGGTTGCCACTTAGCTCACCTCAAGGGCCGCTGTCCTGCAGGATTTCAATGATTCCTGCTTTAACACACCTGACTCAAATTAAAAGAAAACAGCCGATGAAGCTCTGCATGATAACTCATTAATCTGAGTCAGGTGTGTTGGCACAGAGACACATTGAAAAACCTGCAGGATTCTGGCCCTCGAGGACCGGAGGATGACACCCCTGGTCTAGGTAAATGAAATCAAAGGTGAGCACGGCTTGATAAATGTCAAGATTGTACAATCCAGTAAATTCATGCAGATAACGGCTACATGTTAAGGAAGTTTTGACGCATCAACATCAAATTAAAGCATGAATAGATTTGGACACATGGCGGTTGTCAACACGTGAGATGAAACAGAGCAAATTAGAAATAATGGCCACTCCTATACAAGCCTGTTTCATTGCTTTCACGCCTCAGTAATACTGTTATCTAAGATGCAAGTAAAGCCTGTTGTTGATGTCTCTCCTCTTGAAAAATCGGCCCAAAACAGAGGGAGAATTTCAGCAATGCAGAGAAAATGAGGCTCATGGGAACGAGAGGTACGCTCCTAGATTTTCCTCCCCGGTGACATCTTGAATAGTTCAGGAGTTATGTGCAAAAGTTGTGGAAGATAATGTCTGGTGACATAGACTTGTTGTCACATTTTTCATCCACTGCTATCCAGTCTCATTGCATTCAGATCACACTTCTTCAGGCAGATAACTATTTCCTCAGGATTAATGTCCCAATTTCTGCATCCTCCAACACATCACAGTTAATGACCTTGATTTAAATCACAAGATGGTATGTAGGAACTCATATTACTTCCAAACAGGAAAACAGATCAGCCTTTAGGTGTTGTTTTAGTCTGGCTACAACTCTGGCCCTGCAGCTATCACTGAGATAGGCGGCCGCCTCCACTGCTTAGTCTGATTGATTCTGTTTTGGTTTACTGAGCTGGGACATGTCACTCATGCATATATACTGTTCCTCAAGACTCAAATACTTTGTGCATCTGAAGCCAAAAGAGTTTGACATACCGAATAAATCGTCTAGGTGGTGTTGCTTTAAAAAGTGAAAGGAATGATACGCCCAGAGGATGAATTATTGCTTGTTTAAAGCTTGCCACATGCTTTCAAAATTCCCAGTAATTCTCAGCATCTTGGCTAAGCTGATGACAACATCACACAAACGACAAAAGTCAAGCAGGCACAAGGCAACCTGCTAATAGGCCTATAAATGGTTTTAGCCTCAGAGGAGAAAAGGGGCTATCTGTAAATTGTGAGAGGGAAAAAACCCCAAAAAAACATGATGCATGAAAAGCATCTGTAGAATTTCATGAGGATGGTTCTTCATACATGTTCATAGCATATATGCTGAAAATGGTTTGTCATGAGTTTCATGTACAATAATGAGGACTTTGTTGTGTATGGTTGCAGGTTTTTTCTCTCTTCCACTTCTTGGTTGATTCCTTTACATAAAGGGATTGTTGTAAGTCATTCAGATGAAAGCTGTTCTATCAGGCAATTATTTCCCATTGACAAAGTGACATTTTGATAAAGCTGACCTTTTGAAGGAATGAGCACACAAGTCCAAGAGAGAGAGAAATTTATCCCATTGATCAGGTTTGTTGCATGTTCCACTTCTCTATATAAATTCCTGCCAGGGTGAGCACTTAGCAAAACAGACAGTAACCACAGCAGTTCTGAAATGCAAATGATGGTTTAAATTTGTCTGGAAAACAAACTTTGTCTTGACATTAAATTACTACAGAAACAGTTGCAACGGAGAGCAACGTCAGCTCAGGTGTTCCCGGTCTGAAATACGTCATGTGTGATCCAATGACTGTTGGCTATATACTGTGTGTATATATATATATATATATATATATATATATATATATATATATATATATATATATATATATATATACATATGTAAAGGGTACTTCTCAAGTAGCATAGAGGCATGTGGAAGGGTTAGGGTGTTACGATAAAAGGTGGTGGTGCGGAAATGTGACTCAAGTTTTCTGCAATAGTAAACATTATGCATTTGTGAGAAGACCTTGTCGAAAAAATTATGATAGGGATTTGTCTGCCATGAGTTATATCATTAATAGTGTTAAAATGCAAAAAAAAAGAATAAATGAGTGGATAAACAATTAAAACAGAAGCTAGAATGATTATAAGGGGGACAGTGTGAAAAAGTGAAGCAGAATAACTAAACAATAGAAACTTTGTGTTTCTGCAGTAATTTTACCATACAAGCCATAATTTATTCATTTTGTTGGTAGTTGCTATTCTTTCCCTTTAATCTTACATTTTCAAAGTAGAATCTGTATTTGACCAGGGTTCCTCTGGCTGCAAATTACATAAATCTAGTATGCAAAGATAAAGGACTGAGAAAAAAAAGGTATGACATGGAGGTTTAGATATTGAAAATAAATTGTATTTTTTATTAAATTTGTACACAAAATCAGTCCATTATTTTTTTAAGGTTTTAAAGCAGCTGTGATATCTCTCCAGTCTTTAGTTCCCTGCAAAGATTGGATTCAGGTTCAGACTCTGGTTAGCTGATGTCAAAGCATTCTTGATTACATTTGATGACATTATCTTTGATTTTACAGCACACTGTAAAACATCTGAGGATTCCCTCGGCCTTCAGCTAGATTTCAGATGCAGATGGTTCATTTAACTTTGCTAATCCCATCTATAGTCCTTATGATGAGATGTTGTTGGAAGCAAATTGGGAGCAAATGAAAACTGAGTTGAAAAAAAAAATCATCAAGCATAAACAGTAGCTGAAAATTTTGAATAAGAATTCAATTATTTGCAAATGGTAAAAGCTGGTGTATATTGCTTTGAAAACAAAAATCTAAAAACTGAAGTGTTTATAAAACATTTAGTCAAAAGTAAGGGCAAAATGGTTTGTTAGAAACAGTTTGATGGATCAGCTGATAAAACTGCTGGGATGGAGTAATGAATAAACGGTAATACTGAAAGCATGCTAAGTTTGCTGTTATGGTTAAATGATCCGAACTACCTGCTAAATTTAACATTGCTTGCTGTATCCACATGTATTTCTTTGAGAGCTAAACTAACTGAGTATTGTGATTTCTTCCACCTTACCTTTATTTCTGTTGACAAACTATGTTGTATTGCCATCATCTGCTGGAATAGAGCTTGATCATGCTGTTAAATTGAAACTGTTTTAACGTGTTAACTTTGGCATCAGCCAGATATTAGACCAGAAAACACAATCTGTTGATTTATATTCTTGAATACAATTTAAATAATTCCATTTTGATAATAGAAAAAGTTGACATTTGGAGACTAAGGACTTTTACACATCAACAGGGCATCAGGAACCACCATTTGGGAAAAAGTTCAACATAAAAATGAACACAATCCAAGCTAGATAAAAGCGAAAAAAAAAAAAAAAACATCCATCCATCCATTTTCTATTCTGCTTACTCCAATTCAGGGTCATGGGGGAGGTGGAGCCTATCCCAGCAATCAGTAGGCAAGACACCCTGGACAGGTCACCAGTCCATCACAGGGAAGAAAAAAAGCATTGCTCACCTTTTGCAGTAATGTTGTTTGCTCACCCTACAGGCATGTGTGTAGTTCCAGAGTATCGATTGTGAGAAATTTGTTTTGGGAGTGGCATTGGAAACTTTTGACTTGTTGTTTATGGAAGAAATCGGGACGAGCCAGGGATGGAAAATAATAATGAAGTAAAAATGCACATTCAGGATGATCTCTCACTGACCAACTCGAAGACGATTTAAAATGCTGAATGGGCAGAAAAAAAAGTAAACATTGGTCCAGACGTGCAGACTGTGTGCTATACACCGAGAAGAAATTACATGTATTCATCAATGCTCCAGACATTCCCAACATCTGACTGTCAGCCTGGTATATAAGGACAACGCAATGCCGTTACATATTGTAATGTTCATAGGGGAAATAATCTGGGCAGTTTCAAAAGGTAAAAGAAATGGTCAAAATCTACATTTTCCATCCCTAGTTCTCCTCTATGATGCAGCTCCAGTAATGATGCTGATGATGCTTCCACTCCTGTCATAATGTGATGGAGCTGATGCATGCAATATTATATAAACAGTTATCACTCTTGCCTCAGACAAGAATCTTATATAAGGGGAATAAAGGAGGTGTACGATGGCAGTAAACTCCTACCTGTCAGGTGAGAGATTGTTGGTTTAAATCTCATCCTGCATGTTTTTTTTCCACAGTTCTTTCACTTTTCTACTTCTGCAATTAGGATTACCCTACCTTTGTACTTCAGTCTCACCTAGAAATAATTAGGATTAGGAGTTAAAATTACATGGTTGTTGTGGTTGGAATTAATGTATATGGTTAAGTTTAAATGTTCAAAAATACCTGATTATGTTTAGAAAAATAAACATGGCCACAAACTGCACAGTTAATGCTAATTGGTCATGGTTTCTATCATATGATGCAATGCTATCTAACACAAAACAACTGCTCATGGTGTCACAAACTTTGATTGAGAAATGCTTCCATATTGGGTTTGTGGATGAATCCTCCTATTTTATTAATTTTGGAAAGACTGGGCTGAGAACGAGATGGTGGGTACTGAAACCAGTAAATGGTATCTTAGTTTTAGTTTTGTCAATACAGCCCAATCTCAAATGGGTGTGTTTGTCTGCATCTCCAAAAACAAAGTAGTTTTATAATCCATGGTTTTAAATGGTCATCTAAAGATGTTGCTTTCTGTATGGGAGCATTTGCACAATGGGAATCGCAAACCAAGAACTGGAAAATATGTGAAATATGTAAGCATTAATCATGTAGATCATTTTAAATGACTAATGGTGTATTTTGTAACATCTCGACCAAACCATTGATACTGCTAGCTATTAACTGCAGGTGAGAGTAAAAGAAAGTAATCATGAACGGGTGATAGATAGAAAAGTGCAATAACTGCAAAAAAGAGTGCAGGATGAGTCTCAAAGTAGTAACCTCTTGTATGAAGATTCGTGGATTGGTGCTTTCTGACATCCCTTCCTTTCTGGTTACAGGTGGTGCAAGATATTAAAAAAAAGTGGACATCCTCATTTAGGAAGTGGTATAGAAACAGAAGACTTGAAATGCTGATGGAAAAACTTAAGCCGCATTTGTTTTTTGGAACGGAGTGAGAAAACTTAATTGCACAAATTTTGTGCTTTCTTGTAAAACCGCAATGTTTTAGCACTGCGGGAGATTGGATTACCCACTGACAATATCTTCAAAAGTTTATTTGCTTTGTGCTTTCACCTGTTGATGCTGAGGTTTAGGCACTTCTACAAAGAAGTGCCTAAACTTCTTGCATCAATTGGTTGCTTTGACGATTACCCTGTGTCATTGCCAGGACTCCACAAGTTTGAATTTCTAGCTTTTCCAGGTGATGACTTCACTGCCTATCAATCCACAAAAAAGAAAAACACACAAAACTTTTTGAAGAACAATTACACACAATTTGTTCACACCTTCACAAATGAATTTTCTATTTATACCTTTTTTTCATGATTCACTGTAAGAATGTGCTGTAGACATAAAAGAAAAAAGAAATATCTTTTTGTCCTTGGAGGTCATATTTCATTAATGTTCCATCAACTCTTACAGTATCCCTTTACTGTTTTTCTTGTTAACTGTGAACAAAAAGACCCATCAAGCAGTGTGGCAGGGAGGTAGGCCAGGTGAATGGAGGTCAGAGCATGGTGTCGGGGGGGAGGGGGTGTGGCTGTTGGGGGATTCGGTAAAGGTGGAGGAGATGTAATGGTGGCATTGCAGTTAAATGCTGGTGCTGGCTGTGGGATCCAGGGGGAGCGGGATGCGGGCCACATCACCTCAGGCATCTCCTGACCGGGCGTGATTGATGGGGAAGAGCTGACGAGCCAAGCTCCCAATGTCACTCTCCAATTAAATAACTCTCACCGCTGAACTGCTGCGGACCCCTCCTCCTCCTCCTCCTTGTGTGATAAACCTCCCTCTTCTCCTCCCTTTCACCTCTTCCTCTATTATCACACAACCACTCTCCCTCAGCACTCTACCTCCATACATCCTTTAAGCCGAGCTCATATTTAGTCCGGATATATACTCCCCCCTTTTATCGTTCTGACATTATCCAACCTTAAATTTCCTCTCTTTACCTTCTATGCTTTCATGTCCAAAAGCACTATTCTTTTTCTTTTTCTACTACAGTTTTCAGTAGTTTTTTTTTTCCTTGCTGTGTCTTGAATATCAACTTTGCCAGCTGCTCTTCCAGGTATGACAGACAGAGGCTGCTCTTTCTATTAGTTTGGGTCAGTGCTCCCTTCCTAAATGACAGAGCAGATGAGACAAAAGGAACTATGCTTTTGTCTCCAAAGGTAATGCAACTGTCTCCAAAATGCAAATAGGATGGAGGAAAAACACAAAGAAGATCATTCATCCCAGCCTAATGACTCTAAAATGAAATTGGATGTGAAAACAGGTGTTTAAAGTGAAAAAAAAAACAAACAAAAAAAACATGTAAGAATGTGTAAACCACCTGCTCAAATACAAATCGCAAAGACCAAATTGAAGACCCTGTCAGGGTTTTAGGAAAACGTGTTATTAACCGAAAAGGCTGGTGCATACTGTATGTTTGCTGTCACTAATTAGGCATGTAACTAATAGTGGTTGCTCTCAGAGGTCTGTGAGTGTGGAGGTGTTGTGTTTTGGAGAGGCCAGCCTCATGTTGCACTCTTCTGTCACCACTGGAGTTCAGTTTGCATCTAATTGGATGAAAAACAAAACTCTTGGAGCACAAATATGGAACTTCTCCATTAAATGTTAAATATTGTTTATTTTTAAGTGCGAGCTGGAAACGGCTAAAGGAGGGGAAATAACATGGAAGCCAAAGGACTTCAATGTGAAAAAAGCTGAGTAAAATGCAAGTTTTAACGTGTGGCATGCAGGATTTAATTAATTCTCAAGGTGAAGGGATGGAGGGAGGATTCCTCTCGTTGGTTAAGGATGTCAAAAATTTTGCATTGATTTTTCTTCTCACCACTAAGGCATTCATTTAACAGTACACATGCCATCTGCTGCCAAAAACTTGGCAGGTTTGAATTTCGGTTCTTCGTTCCTTTTGCCAAAAGCGCTGCGTGTGTCTCTGGCTCCCTCCTCGCCAACTTATTTTGGTCAAACTCTTTCGATATGCTCCATCCTCTCCAGTCAGAGAGGATTTGGCTCAAATGAGAGCCTGTCCGGTCTCGTCCGGCGTTCTGACTCCGCGCCGCTACTGTTCGTGTCCCCTGTTGCCTGTACAAGAGGGATGTAGATACATACCCCAAACCCTGCAGCTGGGGTTTCCTGCACAGAGGCAGCACTGCGCAGGAAAGAGGAGGGAGGGAGAGAAGGAGGGAGAAAGAGAGAGAAAGGGGGGGGGGGGGAGGAAATCAGAATCGCCACATCCTCGCGAAGGGTGAACATTTACGCGCGATTCAGCGGCTGATTTCCAGCAGCCAAGCTTGGCTACCAGGAATAATTTTTTATCATGACAACTTTTAAACTCCTCGTTTTGACATAAGCCATTTTTCTCTGTGGGGTTCGTGGAGAGAAAAAAGCCCAACTTTTACCAGCAGACTCCATCTCTGGTGAAGTTCTTCTTTGGGTGAGTAAATCTAATAGATATCAAAGCGCAGATGCAGCTTTGAGTTTTCCCATTCCCACTCTGCGCCTCAGTTCATTTCTGCTCTGCTTAGGTTTGCTGTGCGATTTTTGTCCCATCGCTTATGCTGTAATTAGTATTCCGTGGACACAGGTTTCCTGCGGCGGTCGCTCACAGGGATGTTTACTGTCGGCGCTTCAGTGCTGCCTGACTCCCATAATGTGCGTACTTGCCACCACCCTCCGTCCTCTGCTCCTTTATTTCCCTAAAGTTGTGAAGATGCGTAATCGATCAATGTTAATGATGCGAACAGTTTTTTTTTCTTTCTCTCTCACTTTATCAGGAGAATCTCTCCGGTATCGATCGGGTGCAGGTGCGCGCTGCGAACTTTTTCTTTTTGTGCAGGTGTTGACAGCTAATGCACAATGATTGATGCTTAACATTAGGGTCAAAGCAGCCAGGTCACACGAGTGCGCGGGGTACCTGCTCATTTATACATTACAAATAGTCACTTTGGGTAGAAGAACTTAGCGCCTAAATCTTTTGTCTGCGCAGTGAAAAAAAGGTTGATATTATACAAAAAGCCTGAAAATGAACTTATTTTCATTCAAATGAAGAATGATAGCATAATTGTTTAATTACAATATCTGCTCTTTTTGAAGCTGAAATGCAGCTTGCATGTTTCGAGGAGATACACAAAACTTGTAATTCCAACAGGGATAAAAGAAGACAATCCAGAATTTTGCAAAATTTTAGTGTTTAAGGAAGTAATAATAATAATAATACTGGTATTTTCTAACGACTTATAGGTCAGAGATGGATATTCTTTTTACAAATTGAAGTTCTCTTCTCTCTGATTTGCTTGTGCTGATTGCATCTTGAATGCCATCCCACAGGACTGTAGTTTTCATAAACTGTCTTAAAAAATTGTGTTGTAACTGCAAGTACATGAAAAAAGCACGTTATACCACAAACATGTTAAAACCTTCATTCATCAGAGCTCCTTTTTCCTTTTATTCCAGGATGAGAAATCACATAGACTTTTAAAATCAGCCTTTTAAACGAATGATAAAAAATGTGCAGCACCATTTTCAGAAGTGATTTTATATATAACTATATATATATATATATATATATATATATATATATATATATGTGTGTGTGTGTGTGTGTGTGTGTGTAGTATAAAGCTCATTTTGACTTAAAAAATACCTCTTAGAGATGCAGGATCACATCCATCTATATGTAAACATCTTCGTGCAGCACATGAAGCGTACTGAGTGTCAGTCAGCTTCAGGTCTAGTGAAGTGGTGTGAGATGAATTCAAATTAATGCAAGATGGGTTAGAAATCAGTGAAAGGGGGAAGACCACCCCTTCAGCCACAGGGCTTGGGTTCAAGCTCCTGTGTCAGCAAGTGTCTTGTCTGAATGCACTATAAATGTCCTTGAGGAAAACACTGAATACCCTGTCCTCGGGGATCGTCTGAGAGACCAAGTACAAATGAAAAAGAATAGCTTTATTTACAGTAACTGCTTTCTTTTCCAAATACAGCTTCAAATGTGAGAAAAACCTGCAAAAAAGCCCTGGTACATGTTATGTTCTTTCAGCAAATTGTCTTAAGTGAAAGGGAATGCATAACCTGCATAACTGATCTGTCTTTATGAAATGTCCCAAACCATAATTAACTTAACTTTGGAGCAGTTTGTTATGTGTTTTTTAGTCCACGTTCTCAATGATGGAGGGGAATATGGATCAGAGAAAGCGTGTGATTGGTTACTGAGCTCTGTGGCGCTGGTAATCCTGTTGTGAGACTGGCAAATGGGATTAGAGCGCTGTGTGTAAGAGAAACAGAGCCGGGGGAGGACTGAGAGGTTTTACATTCACAATTTATCTCACATTTTCACTTCATTTAGCACAATCATTTTGACACCGGCCAGCAATGAGTCTCTACAGGCAGTCCCGTGTGGACTCTGACCACTCTGAATGGCTCGCGGTGCCAGACTGAGTCAACAGAATGGTGATTTGAATATGTTTAAATGTTTCTCATATCTGAGATAAAAAGTAAAAAGGGTTAAAGGGTTTGGCAACAAAACATGTTAAAAAATTTCAAGCATGCAAGTTGACCCACCCAGTTATATAGGTAGTTTTCTGATTGAATGTTTAATTAGATACTTTTTTTTTTGAGTATATAAATGTGCCAGTAAAAGTTCTTCTCAGGCTTCATATTCTTTCTTGGCTTTTGTTCCCATCAGTTTCCCTTCAGTTTTTGCAAACAACAACTAACAAGTCACCTGAGGTGATGTGTACATTAGATTAGGCACTTCTGCTTTGCTTTTACCCCAAATGTGTCTATTTTCTAGTCACTTTATTGAGGTTTTTTCATACCCGTGTTGTTACGTCACACACCGCTTCCTCTTAATCAGAAACATGAAGAAGAACTAAAGGCCTTTATGAAAAACTAGTCTCACGAAACGCTCTTGTCACTTCCATGTCTACCAGTCAAGCAGTTCATTTAGATTTGACGCTTTAATTTTTTAAAATGATAAACAACTTAACTGCATTGGAAAAACATTGATTTCTTCAGTGCGTGACAAGCTTAATAATTTAAAATCAACTAGACGGTAAATCAGCAGAAACTCATTATTTAAAAAGCCGATATCAGCTTTGCTGAGCCTTGCTGCTGCACCCACAACTACTCCTGTTATCTCCAGCCTGTATCCGACTGACATCTCCCATAGTGTCCGGGGGTTTAGTGAATGGCATGCATTAAGTTGGCTCAAATGACCCTGTGCCGATCCCTCCCACAACACCAGCACTGCAACCTGCCTTCGCAAGTCGTGCTGCCCTGCAGCCAGATCTGCTCCACTTTCCACCTCTACCATTAAATTGTCATATAGAGGCAGTGACTTTGAACCTGCGCGTTAATGTGTGTGTGTGCATTTTTTGTTTTTACACTCAGTTATGTGAAAAGCACAAGCAGATCATGGCTTTCTGGCTTTTTTTGTGTGCAGCCCTGTAATGGTTTGAGTGTGTGTTTGTGTTTTTTTTTAACACTTAGTCTAAAAATTTACAGCCAGAAAGAAGAAAATCCAGGTTTAAAATAAATTCCCTGCGCTGAGGATGCTTCTCACAAATATCTAGGTGTCTGCAGAGGTGACAATCAGACAGCTGTGATTTATTTCTGTATTAATTATTAGTGCTGGCTAATGACTTTCCTGGGGTGAAGAACAGCAAATCACTTCCACAGGATGTGTGTGGTGTGCTGTTTTTATTTTGCTAGGGGGAATGGAGAGGAAGTAAAACGAGAAGTGGAGGATCTGTGTGGGAAGAATAAGGTCATTGTATGCCAAAGCAATTACCTTCTTCATCCATGGATCTGCCAATACTCTACATAGCAGAGAGACAAAGAGAGGTCAAAGAGGAAGTACATATATGTATGGTTATATAGTCAGTTTCAACATTGCTGAAGTTTAAATACAAGTTCATCCTACAAGATTGCAGACCTTAGCCAGCGTGCAAATTTGTTATTGGCTCGAATCAGACCGATATTTGCAGCAACATGTCGAAGTTTATGGAATTGCTCAACAACTCAAGCCTGCCAGGATCTGTTGTGACATGAGGAACATTATCTGTTAGGAGCTGATGCTCCTCTCCATTCTGACAAGTCGTCATGTGTTGGCATCTTGGGGGATCTGTCACAGCACAGCGATGGCAGGGAGACAGATCCCCTCATGTGCACTTGGGCCAGGCAACACTCCGCCACTCGGAGTAGAGGTCAGGAGCGCCCGGGCCGCAGTGCCGCTGACAGCTCAGATTTATTTTTAATCCCGGTGATGAGAGCACACCGCACAGATCATGTGGCTTGTTAGAGTTGAGTGGCGCGCCCCTCTACTGTCTCATACAAAGAAAATGTGACAAAATAATGACCTTGGCGAGGTGAAGCTCATATAATTGTGAGGCAGCTGAATGGCGTTTTATTGTTATTCCGCGCAGCCTCCGGTTTTTCACTCAGTGTCAATTCTCTGCGCTCGCATTCGATGAAAAGTTGGGTCATTTTCCCCCTTCATCCTAACCCTTATTAACATTTTGACCTCACACTATTTTCTTTGCTGTGTGATGCTTATTGTCTTTATCCTTTTTACTGTCTATTCTATACTTTTGACCTGTTTCTTTTTGACTGGTGAAAAATGTCATTATCATTGCATCAAGAGGTGCATTACTTACTGTCTGAGGTGCCTGCGGTCATTGAGGAAATTCTGCTGACAGCCCTTTCTCTCTTCTCTCCTCTCCATCTTTGTCTCTCCCTTTTTTCCTCCCACTTTCTGTTCTGATAGGTGCCAATTACAAAGGGCCTGCGTTGAAGCCTCCGTGGTCACCAGTGACCCTCTTAGCCAGCTTTAATGTCAACTCTCTGGCTCCAGAGTGGCAGGAATTACCCCACTTTTAGTCTTCAGTCAGGAGGAAAAGAAGAGCAACACAGCAAAATGCAGAGCTTGACTCGCTTTCAACCCATGTGCTCTTTTCAGGTTCTGACTGCTCTTTCTTTCTGCTGAAACACAGGGTCAGGACTGTGCGGATAAAACCCTGAGGGTTTTGACATTTCAGTGTTTTTTTTTGTTTTTTTTTCCATCGTCTTTAATTTTTGCTCCTCTTCTGGCTTCAGTGATTTTTGGAGGGGGGCCCAAATGATGGGTTGGTGTTGCTCAGGCATATGCAAAGCCCTGGCGCTCCTGGCGCTCCTGTGTGTCTTGCGGGAGAGGGGCTGCTGGGGGTTGAATCCCACCCCAGGGGATCTGGAGAAGTCCCCGCACTCTGATCCAGACCCCTGGGAGGCCCTGCACAGGCACAAACGCAGCTGGGTATGGAACCAGTTCTTCGTATTGGAGGAGTACACAGGAAATGAACCGCTCTATGTTGGCAAGGTAAGTGATCCGTGACTGTTAGTGGGTCAGCATTAGCACAGTTTTGCAATGTATTGTGGCAGGCTTAAGAAACCAGTATCTTATATGGGATTTGAAAGAAACTCCAAAAAAACAAAAGCATTGTTCTGCTGGTTGAGTTCACAATTTTCTAATATAAAATGTAAAATGAACCAAAAGACTCCTCACATGCAAAGTGGGAAGATACGTTGCATTTTGCTCCCGTCAAGCTAAACTATGTAATTGCAGAAATGTGCACTTTTAGCGTATAGATGGGTGGGGATGTGACAGGGTAATTTGCATTGTAATCAGTCTCCAGAAAAGGTTTACTTTACACAAATGTGTCATTGTGCAGTAGGTGTTCTGCCAAGGTCCAAGCAGATAGATCAAAGTGATGCTTGTTTTGGCAGGTAAATAAGTATGAAATCCTCCCAATGACATTTAAAGCAAGGCACAAATGGCATAGTTAATGTGGGGATGCACCAGCATAGTGACTAATCATGCTTTTATGAGATGTCGCTACCCTGGTGCTTCTTCATCCCATTTCCTAAGGCAGTAGTGGAAGGAACCTGTGGATACTGGACTCATTCTGGATGATAAAGAGTAGAAATACTTGATTTGCAAACAGGATGCACATTAAAATGTAGATGTGAGCATAGTTCAGTTTTAGTTGTTCAAACACAGCACACTGTAAAGTGTTATTATATATCATTTATAAATCTTTTCTGAGAGGAGCTGTGATTATTATACTGTCTATCTATCTATCTATCTATCTATCTATCTATCTATCTATCTATCTATCTATCTATCTATCTATCTATCTAT
>JAOXYM010000019.1:7292910-7314358 GCA_028567055.1 Leptatherina wallacei
TCATCAGGGTCAAGTCTACTTTCAGTTCCCAGAGTCAGAACTAAACGCGGAGAGGCAGCGTTCAGTTTTTATGCTCCGCACGTGTGGAACAAACTCCCAGAAACTGACAGGTCTGTTGAAACTCTTTTCAACTTCTTTTCATTCTCTTTTTTTTAAATAGGACTTGGGCAACACCTGAAACTACTGTGAGATTTGGAAGTGTTATTGTTTTTGAAAAGCATATGCTCAATTTGATTTGATGCCAACATGCTTCAAAACAGCTGGCAGAGGGGCAAGTTTACCTCAGTGTTGCATCAGCTCTACCTCTATTGAAACCTTCTGCAAGTGTCTGCAGATAGAGGAGATCAGTTCCTGTAGTTTTGAATGTATGTTTCCTTCTTTTTGCTTGATATAGACACACGACAAAAAGACGGACAAGAGGAAAGAAAACACAGAGTTTTCATTGATTTTCTTTACTGTGCTCTGTACTGTTAACCTATGTAACCATCACACGTTGTGATGAGACTGGATTGCACAAAATGTTACACAAGTCACTGAAGTTTTAGTAAAAGTATTTAGACAGAAAGAATCCTGCAAGAAGACAATATATTTTTGGTCGTTTTTTTTCATTTAATCCTTAAAATCCAATTAAATTACATCTATAATGGACATGTGCATCATACAATAAAGCCCAAAATACAAAATTTGATTTTGATCCTGTCTGTGTGCAGTGGACTGGCTGCAGTGCATAACTAAACCGGTTAAAAAAAACTACCTTGTGGCCATCTGACATGAAAAATTGGAGCTGCATGTAACACACAACATAAGCATAGTTTGATTAGAGTAGCAGAGAGATGAGTTGTAGATTTGAAATAGACTGGACTCAAACTGTAAATTATATTTGACTCTGTTTAAGAGCTGAAGAACGTCACGTCTCTCAGAAGGCTTACTTGATATTTTCTGCACTAAAATTTTGAGCTGCAACAATTGATTTAGTAAAATTGCAGCTATTTTATATACTTGTCATTTTTCATTTCCATAAATATGGAGATGCTTTCATGTCATCCTGAACTAAACCTCCCCAGGAATTGGACTTATTTCTTTCTTTCTTTCTTTCTTTCTTTCTTTCTTTCTTTCTTTCTTTCTTTCTTTCTTAAAAAGACACATTTTCATGAATTATTCTACCTTTTTGTACATAATTAACCAGAAAAGGAATTTGCTAATTAAATTCTCAACTGCAGTCTTGCAGATGCACCATAAATTAATAAAGCAGTTATTTTTTAGAGGTGAATCTGTTTGTTTTTTACTGTGACTGACACCTTGTGTTGGGAAAATACAAAAAAATTCAATCAAGAACACAGAAGCCTGCAGCGAAGAAACTGGGGGTCCTTAAAATGAGAAAACAAAAGTGGCATTACCTATATTGACTGCTGGCTGATCCACTGCGAGCTGCCTGCATCGCCAAAATCTGCTCAACTGCTAGAAACTATGGAAAAGGCTTACTTGATTTTCACACATCTAACAATGTTACTGGTGCAGTGAAGGAAGCTCAGTGTGAGGCAGTCCTTCTGCCAAACAGTTATTTGAGAGACAGTCATAAACACACACGGTTATTATTTAGTATATACACAGAGGGCCTAATGTCGACTGTAAAATGCAGACTTTCATGATAATTAGCAGTGGAGTATAAATGCAGCCAGTATAACTGCACAACGGGATCATTTGTGACTCTTTTATTTCTCTTAGTTGATCAGATCTTCTTGGCATCCCATCTTATAAATTACATCATTTACATAACATTAGACATATACAGTGAATGCATTACTAAATGGTATTTGGTGCTGATTAAAATCCCTCAGCATATCTATCCTAATGAATTTCCATTCTGGGACAATCTCTTAAGATTAAGACTGATTTCATAAAATGTAAATGAGTTTCTTTTTATTCACGTCTTAAATTACTTAAAAAGTTAAAATTAAAATTTTTTATCAAAGCTGTCATGAAGCTGAAGATCTCTGATCATCGCTACGGATATTAGTTCTGACAGGGTTTTTATACAAAAATACCATCTTTAACAATGGTTTTAATTGACAGATAAAAGACCAGACATGCAAAGTGTGGTCTGTGAACACCTAATACAGAGTTGTAGTTACGGGATGGATTTACTGAGCTCCCCAAGTGCATGTTAGACCAGTTGTTTCACTTCAACAAGCTCAGGTGTGTTGTCTCTGCTTTCAGGGAAATCACTTAGTGAAGCAGACAAGAAGACAGGGTCAGCTGAAATTAAATGTTACAGTAAGACCACTGAGCATTAATAATGTATGAATGGATGAAACATGGTGAGCCTTTTTTTTGTTTGACCTCCATACTGAAAAATTGACACGCACAAGTAAACAAATCTCACCTAAGTGTGCACCTTGCACCGGGGTAAATGTGCTGCAATGTGAGCTGCAAATATTCAGCACTGAGGCTGACATAGACAGGATGAATTAATGGTCATAAAAAACCATCTATGACTAATAAAGCAAGTCTGTTAAATTCACTCACATGGCATTGACTGCTTAGAAATATGCATTTTCTTGTTGCTTGATGGATGAGAAATGGCTTGTATATTTAAAAGTTCTTGTAGCTAAGTCAAACTTATTCAGCCATTTCTATCACTCAGCCAAAGGTCAATAACATGCAAAATATTAACAAAAATACTTGTTTTTATGACCGGCTTGTATGTATCCAGCTCCAGCTTTATATTTTGTGTAATGATCATTAGTTCTGTTTCAAGAAAGACAGTAATAGTGATGACCAAATGCTAAACTCAAACATTCAAAGGCTGTTCACTATGGCACAGTAAAAGGGTAAAAATAATGCTATTGAACGCCCTGTAGTGGTTCCAAACTTGTAGCAGGGAGCTACTCCATCCCAAAGCGTGTTACTGTTGAACTTCGATAATTATTTGACTCAAGCAGTGATTTTATAGGAAAAACAAAACAAAAACAAAGCAATTTTAAGCTAAACTCTTTTGAAAAAAGTGGGTTAAGACCAATTAACTTTCAGCCTATTGTAGGATTTCCAGCACCACTGGTGATACAGATATTAGCTTAAATCAGCTGATTCTCACCAGGCATTGAGATTACATGTCATATATATGCATATTACGTTTTCATTTTTCATCATACAACAATTCTATTCTTTATATCTGTCAGCGTCAAGCCAAAAATATGGAATTGAAATTTATGTTTGTGCAAAATGGGATTGTGGGGGTGGGGTTACATGTGCTTCATGTGTATGTGTGTTTAAGTATGTCTGAATGATTAGGTGTGTTTTTTATTTGGTGAGGATATTTGTTAGGTGGCTTGTGTGTTTTTATCAAGCAAACATTGTTTTCATTATGTAAAGCACTTTGTGCAGCCTTTTGTTAAGAAAATTTCTCTTAACACAACAATTGTGTGACAAATAGTACAACAACTTGACTGACAATTCATCAACACATGTTGGAATTTTCATTTCCTGTAAGATTTCAATAATGCCATCTTATCAAATTTGCTTGAATATGGGTGGCTGTAGGAGGAAGAGGAGGAAGAGCAGTCATCTGAACACCAATTTATACTGAGTATATAACAATAGAAGTGCTGTCTGTATGAGTGCATTGGAGAATGTGATATGAAGTATGATGGCGCTTTGAATGGTCAACATGACTAAAAAAGTGCTAAATAAGTGCAGTCCATTAAAGAAGTTTAGAGAGAAGCCATTGAAATAATATACATTTGTAACAACAAATAGAGACAGAAAATAGGTTAAGTGAACATTTTAAAACAGTGTCTGTTTGCTCACATAGGTCTGTTATTCACTTTGTCTGCAGTGCAAAGGGAAGTAATAAAGAAAAGAAATGTCATGTCTTGCCAAGTCATGCATTTGTGGTTTGTCTCAGAATCAGGGACCACCACGAATTCTCTGCTTTCCTCAAACTTCTGCTGTCTCTTCATCTTTTGGCCTCAGGGTCCTTACAGCAGATGGTGGCACATGCAGCAGAGATGTCACACTCACTTTTGTACTGTCTGGGGCACTTAAGGCAACAGTATGTAACAGGAAGAGCACACTAGTTTCCCACAAGTGGCAGATGAAATCAAAGCTAACTTGTTCTTGACAATAAGATTCCCAAACGCCATGTGAGCAGTAGCATGTGAAGCGGGATGGCATGATATCATATACCACACAGAGGAAACTTCGGTGGATGTCTGCAGTGTCAATTGTTAAAAATGTAGTGGACCTGTTTTGAGGCTATTGTTCATTACTCTGTCTGCATGAGGTGATGTGAATGCCTGTAATCCCTGTATTTTATCCCTGGAGCAAATTATGCAGAGAAGAGTATTGCAAAAGCTTCTCAACATACTGGACAGCACTGCACTGCACACCCTCCAAATAACACAATAATTAAACAGCAAATCATATTTAGAAGCTTCAGAGGTCATTCCTGCCCATAGCAATCGATCTGAAAATAAAATTTATTGAATGACTAGAGACTAATTACTGATATTTGTTGTTGATTCTTTATACTGCAAAAGTAATTTTCCTTTGAGGGATTAATAAAGTATTATTCATTTCATTTTAATTCAATCAATGTGAACTCACAAGTTGATAAAAGCTTTATCGTTTGGCGGTTAGGCTTTGATTTTTATCACTATTTGCTTATGCATGTTTTTTAATCAATTAAATATTGGAGCGAATGCTGAACAATATTTTCTGTTTTAACTGGAGCCTACAGGTGGATGCTGGGGTGGTGGAGGGGCTCAAAACAAAAGCAGGCAATGTGCCGTGGTTATGGCAGCAGTAGCAACAGTACTGGCAGCAAGCATGGAGCAAACGGCAAGGGAGTATGTGTGCAGCTAAAACAGACTGGCCATGTTGGATGGATAGCATGAACGTTTGAGGCAGATTACATGGAATGCAGCACAGCAGCTCGACTTGTCTGCCTGAACTCGCTCGTAGGCGTTGCTTCATTTCTTTTTCTCAAAGGCTGCAAAAAAAAAAAAAGTGGTGAAGCTGTGTAAATCTTTCTTGCAATCTTTTAAAATGTTCTTGAGTAATAGTTCTCCAGGATTTCTGAAGGTCTTTTGAATTTTTTTCTTTGGACATCGGCTGCTTTTTCAATCATTTTCATTCCAGTTCTTGTACCATTGTCAGAGGAATGGGTTTTTGTTTTGTTAAGCCACTTAACACTGACCTTAGATCTACTGAAGCACAACCCCCCCCCCCCCAAAAAAACAAAAAACTACTCAATCAAGAAATGAACTAGCTTTGTGTTTATACATATCAGATGACTTAGCTAGGAACCCATTTTAAACTGTCCTCGTGTACTTTGCTGCTAGCAGACTGCATCCATTTTCCAAAGATGGCATGGTTACACAGACATTAAAAAAAGTATTTTTGCACAAGGTGATACCCAAAACAATATTAGCTGACACAATGGCACAGCTCAGCATGGTGTGCAGTGTGTGGTAAAACTGGGCAAGCAGAGGAAAAAAAGTGTCAGGCAAAAAAACTATTTCCAGTAGATGAACGGTATCTGGAAGTGATGCCCTTAAAAATAGTAATAACAATTATGAAAAAATCCAGGAAAAACCTGACACAGCCTGAGAGATGCATCTGGACCTTGGGTTGATCTATCTACGTCTTACTGAGGTCCCTTCAGAAATGGTCTCCATGGAAAGGTGCCTGTCAAGAAGCCACTTTTAGGGCGCTTATACACCAAGAAAAGACAGCTGGCCACAGGACACGTCTAGAGCATCAGTGAATATCTGTCTCATATTTTCAGCACGCGCTCACTATTGTCATTGTCAGATTCCGTCAATGTCTTGCTTTCAACATGTAGGATCTGCATCGTCTCTGTCTGTGAAAGAGCTCAAACTGATTGGCTGTTCAGTGTAGCGAATGGATATGAGAATAGAAAGATGGTAGGAATGATGGAAGGTCATCGGCTAACAGAACAAGTCACACAGTATTTTGTCATTCCTCACTTGTTATTTTTATTTCTCCAAAACAACAACACTTTCACAAAAATAAATCCACGAGGGACAAACTGACGGCTAGCGTAAAAAATACACAGCATACACTACAATATTTCCAAATTCACATAGTTTTCTGCTGTCATTTATTGTACAACATACACCTCCCCCCTTGTTATATAGATGGGCAATGGGCCTTCTTAGATTGCACATCCTGGTCAGTAGTCCCTTTTACTATCTCAGGCCACAATGATTAATAGTCACGAAACAGAAAACTTTGTGTTTCTGCAGATGAACATGAAAGGTGACTTTCTTCTTTTTTATGTCATTACTATAGTTATACTTTGGAAATTCATAACTGCATCATCTCTGACATGACAGCAAAATAACTGTATTTAGGAACTAGAAATTGCATTGCTGCATACATAAATATTCCACAAGCTCTTGTAATCTATAATTTCCTATAATATGATTTAAACCTTGAATAGCAACCTCAGTTTAGTCTGCTTTTGCATTGCTACCAATTTGCACACGTGCACAAGTAAAATGCAGATATAAGTGTTTGTAAATTGAATCATGACTGTTACATCTTACACCTTACTGGCCCTGATGATGCAGAAACTTCACAGGCTCATCAGAAAACCTTTTCACGCTTCAGCTATGACTTTTACTAAAGGCCACTTTCAATAAATGTCAGGCTCCAAACATTGGTAAACAGTTTTAGCTCTGATCAAATTCCAGAGGGGTGGAATACACCGTGAGGTTACCACGTCTGTAGGATTACACGGGTTTCACTTCGGAAATGGCACATTAAACAAATGGAGCATTTCCCTCTGGTGATGGCAGTATTTATTCCCACCACTGACGAGGCCTGGCCTTTCACTTCACGTCCCACTCGTCCTAAACGTTAAACCCCTCCCCCATCCAGCCCATTAACGACGACAGCTGGTTTCAGTGCAGTTACGAAGAGCAACTCTGCAGTGTAAAACTGATGAAACCACTTTATTCAAATTATGTGGATCAACTTTTTGGCACATTTTACCACCTCAGTTTTGCTCCTTCCTCCAGAAGACCAGTTATACCAAACCAATAAATCAAAGACTTTGAAATAAAAAGATTGCATCATGCAGTTCTCTCCTCCTCCCTCCTTTGATGTGTACCTGTGATCTTATGGATGTTTTTTTTCTTGGCAGGTGTACAGAAAGCAGCAATAACCCAATCATTACTCAAAGAAAGCTTTGAATGTGCGTCTGAGAAACAAACACATTACTGCACTTCCAAATGATTGCTCGGGAAAGATAATACAAAAAATGTTTTAGTCAAGGTTTTATACATCCAGTACTGTATTTTGTAGTATGTAAGAAATGAAGTGTAAATATAAGAAATTGAACATGCTAATTGTCATTTTCTTTTAATCAGAGACAAAAGATTTTAAGCCAACCAGCTATTGTGGGTGAGACAGTCTAGATCCGCTGCTACACAACAGATGGGAAGGGAAAGCGGGGCTCAAAGCGGGGATGCTGGGACTACATGTTCTAACTCTCCAGAGGCTAGAACAGCCCAAAGAAACACTTTATCTGTCAAGAGTCTAAAATGATTAAGTAATATCAGTCAATGGTTCTTCAAACTCTGTGATTTATGACTAATAATATGGTGGTTATCATACTGCTGATCCACATCTCCGATATTTGGACTGTTCATTGTCCTTGTCGGTCATCTTCATCCATGTATTGTGGATGACTAGCCCCTGAGAATAGATTATTGATGTCACTGTCATCGAGCGGTCACCTCGGAGCGCTCAGAGCGATGAGTGCTCTTCACTGGATCACAGGTTTTTAATCAAAATATGCGCAAAAAAAAAAGAAAGTAAGAAAAAAAAAGGTACAACCTGTTTACTGTGCAGAGGCTGAGTGTGAAGAATGAGAATACATAAACAAGTGATGTATGTGTCTTGAGCAGTGTTGGGACCTCAAAGTACTGTATTTACTGTAGAGCTATGATGTATTATTGTGCTTACGTTATGTCATCAATACATTTATAGCCGTTATATGTATGAAGTAGGAAGATTGGGAATAAAGAGCATAAAATATTTGTATACCATTATGTGTATTAGAAGAATACTTTGTCTTGCAGGTCAAATTGGAAAATGGGGTGGTTTTAATTTTGCCAAAGGTGAAGTGGACAGTCCAAAAGTGAATTACTGGTTTAGCAGAGACAACAACAGTGAAACTTAGCTTGCTTTGTTCACAGTGCTGGACTAAATAAAAGTTGAGAAGAAGATTAAATCAGGACTACAAACACAAATTTCAGGAAGTTTTTACATGTTTTTTCTCTTGTGTTCAGTGTGTTCGTGAAAGAAAGTAAGTCCAGCACAATACTGTGGTGTGGAAGATTTTGCTTTACTTCTTGTTTACCTTGTAAACTTTTACCCCTTGTTTTTTTTTATCACTGTTACTTGCTTTGATTTAATAAGCCAACAAAATCAATCTTACCTGCTAATTGTGTCTTTATGGTAGTATTGTGCTCGAGTGTTAACAGACTTAACTATTTGTTTTTGCATCCATAATGTAGACCAGGCACTTCCATAACCCAGAGGGCTGTGAGACTATTTCGGTTGGTTTAATACTTTGATTTTGGCCTTTATATACCACATAAAAAATGTTTTGCCATGGGGTAAAGAGGATGGGGTGGGTGACAATTTTTCCACTTTAATCATTTTTTAATTTTAACCTGCTTTATTAACATACTGGGCACAAAATACACAAAAATAATCTTATCTTAATGTAAACAAAAAAGTTATAATCATTAACATAAAAAACACCAAAGCATTTTTTTTCAGTTTAGTAAAATGACAAAAATGAAAAGTACATAAAAAGAAACAGACCTGTCCAACCCAGTTTTACGCACGGATAAATATTTTTGTCTTATCAAATTCAAACCATCATATCTCTGGTTTTATATGGTCTATCAATGTCAAACAAACATGTGATCTCACCGGATCACGTGACATTATTACAGCACCCTGAGATAAAAATAGATCGCCTGAAGCTGCAAAGTTTAGTGAAATGTGCACTACTGCTAAATAATGATAGCTAGTTAGCAATATGATATTTAGTTAATCAGAAATACTGTGAAAGCTGGAATGATAGTCAACCTTTGTGGAACATTATTTCAGTTTCCAAATATGATTTTGTACCTTTAACTTTTTTTCTGAAAAAGCTGAAAAGTTGCAACAGTTTTTACTGAAATTTAAGTCCTGTTGGTTTTACAAAATTTGCTAATCTGCCAGTTTGCTGCTCTGCGGGAGGGGTGTGTGTTTCTGGCGCTATTGTCGCAATGTAGTGCAACCTGACACCCAGTAAAGCCAGTCCCTCTGTCCTCCAGCCCAGCCAGGTCTGTAGCCTAGCTCCGTCATGAATGAGTGAGTGGGTGAGCTAGTAAGTGAGTGAGGGTGTGTGCTTGAGATTCTGTGGCAGATGAGAAGCAAAGGAGCAGAATGCCTGGAGGAAAAGGTGGCAGTTAAGTTACACAGTAAATGTAGAGTACAGGTAGGGATGGGTACCGTTCACAATTAAACCAATACGATACTGTTTCCCGTTACCTGGGAATCGATACCGGTACCTAAAGGTACCAATTTTCGGTACTTTTGTGTTTGTTTATATGGGAATAACAGATTTATTTCTCATTTTCAACATATAAGCTAATTTATATCCAATATATTTAAGCAACATTCATCTGTTTCTATCAAAAAACATCAACATGATTCACTGTTTCACTAACATGTAAGCGGTTAACTACAACAGGGCAGTGTTTTTTCTTAATGATGCACAAATTAAAACGCAGAGTAAGACGTCTGTCTGCCAATGTATGTGTAAAATCCTTGACGCTACGTGCAGCTCCAGTTTTAGCAGAGAAGCACAGAGGTGACAGAGAGCTCACCGTGTTACTGGATGGACTTTTGCCTCGGACACACGGATTTTTGCCAGTGTTTTGACGTTCTGGAGGCTGAATCTTGTAAGCACTCACTTTAGCGGGAGGAAATCCTGCAGCTAGCGCTGCTTCTGCTCCAGTGTTTCAGTTCCACCGGTCTGAGAACGTAGTAGTCACAAGACAGTAGATGATTAATGTGCTCTCTCGTCACCCAGTGGTCGGGGTGTGAATTGCAACCTGTCAAAAAGACAGACTGCCTTCAGATTTTTCCTTCACCGTTTTAAAAAAGGATGACATAGGAACCAAAACATGGTGCCATTTGATTTTACGTAAATCGGTACTCGGTAGTACCGATGGAATTTGGTAGATACCAATAAAAGTACAGAATTCGGTACCCATCCCTTAGTACATTTTACACTTGTTTTGGCTACCTGGGGCTATACTCAAAACATAGTGTGAAATCGGCTGGCGACTCCACTGCTGTAGACCCCGATTGTAACTTAAAAATTTTATTAGCAAACCTTGAGATCAGCCTCTAAAATAATATCTAGGTCAATTTTTGATTCTTGTAAGTAAAAATTAAACATATTAGTTCACTGCATAACACCGGCAGCAGTGGCTCAGGTGCTAGAGCAAGTCGTCCAATGACCTGAAGGTTGGTGGTTCAAATCCTGCTCCCGCCCCAGTCAACTGTTGTGTCCTGGGGCAAGACACTTCACCCTCCTTGCCTCCAGTGTTGGCATCATTGGTGTACTCAATTGTAAGTCACTTTGGATGAAAGTGTCTGCTAAATGACTGTATAGTTGTAAGTTTTGTAGCATTTAGAGGTGTGATTCAATTTCTCCCGGTAAGGTCCACCTTTTTGTTTTCTCATCTCTTCTCTTCTCTAATGGATTATACTGTTTTCAGAAAATAAACTAAATCTAACCAGGCACCAATGGTTATTAACAGAGGTAGAGGGAGAACATTTCTTGTAAGATGGTGCTTCTGTCCAAGGTAGTGAGATTAAGTAAACTGTTTTCAAAATACAAATAAATGATGAAAAAAAAAATGGTTTAAATGTCCAAAATGACTCAAAATCACTAAACCCCCCACATATTGTATATGAGCAGCAGGTGGTGTGGAAGGTAGGGCAATTGTGGGAAACCAGAACCACCACCTGCACAAAGAATTTGAACTGCTTCCCTCAGGCCGTAGATACAGGGCCACACATGTGAGGAGTAATAGGAACAAAAACTCTATTTGCCCCCCGTGTCACAGCTTTTTAAAACAGGTAGCCTACTGTATATGTGATTTTATTTAATTTTCTGTTTTCTGTTTGCCATTTTAATTGGAAAGTCATGTTTGTGTGCTGTGTGATGTTGTATATGAGTGGAGTTTTAAGTATTGCTCGTAATGTTTTCCCGTTGAGAACCTGTCTGTAAACTAAGTTTCCCATCAGGGACAATGAGTGACTGAAATGAGCTGAATTAAAGAGCACGACCAATGAAAAGCTAATCTTATCAGCATGCTCATATAGTGTTTTATGTGTTGCTGTAGTATGTATGTAATCATTGAAATAAGTAGTCAGCACCATGGCTGAGCATTTCCACCTTAAAACAGCAGCTTACCAGTGATAGTGTAAAAAACATAGATTCAGACAGACAAGTTTTCAAACTTCAAGAACCAAACATCTTCATATGGTTACGACTTGCACGGCAAGAGATGTCAATGATGAGATCTAAGTTCATTCAACTTTAGCTGTTTGCTTATGTAGTCTGGTGTTGATCACAGATTTAAGTCATTGACTACTTGTAAGAGAAGGGCGGTTGGTATTTCATATGCATAGTCATAGATATCTGCATATGAAATAAGGCAAAAGTATGGAACTACACTGACGCATTATAAAGCACAAAGGGATTATTTTCATTTAAACATCCTAAATATGTAGCTCTTATGAATAAAGAGATGAGTTTTTCAGGGTTTAATCTGTGCCTGGAGGGGGAGATTAACAAAAGGAGCCAGCAGAGGAATTTAGATGATGTTGAGAATATCACATGTAATCAATTTATAGTTACTGGTACATTCTTTTTTTCACGGAGGAGCTTTTTTCTGATATTTCATCTGAAGACAGATTTGGTGAGGTACATGAACACATATTTTTGTCTTTCACAGCTATTTATGTTAAACCCACTGGATTTGCAATGGGTGTATTCCATTAAGTATGCACATACAGCAACAACTACAGCATAAAGCACACACACAGGTGGTGTTGCAGATAGGAGAGTTAAAAACTAGAGCATACAGGACTGATTGACTTTAACAGGATTTAACAAGATCGTAACAAGACTACACTTATAATAGATTACAGTTATGTTAGACAGCTCTTCAGTGAGGCTGTGCCGCTGTATTTTAAACTATATGCTAACTACTACCCTGCTGATGTTAAGACCTTGTCCTGCAGCAAAACCTGAAATAGTCACAAAAGAAAAATAATATGACACTGTGGCTCATTGACACAATGAAGATAAGCCCCGTAAGCCTTTGTAGGAGATGTATGATGGATAGACATGAGAGGGTTCATTATAAGTCAAACCATGATCCAAAACAAGTAGGTTTTACTTGTTACTAATTACTAATTACTACATATTCCCTAAATCTAACCAATGACTGAAAACAAAATTTAAGTTGCATATTAAACTAAGTCTTGGGTCCGATGGGACATGAAGTTACATTTCTTGGATGACACAGTCTTGGTTATTATGATATTAAATCTAACCACTATCAGGTGCCTTTTCACTTACTAATGGAATATCTAAAAAAACATCTGCAACCTTGGGAGTATTCTAACATAGACTACTTCATTTAGAGATTAATGTGCTAACATTTGAAAATTAGTACTAGACATTAGGCACAGCAGAGGCTAATGGGAATATTATTAGTTGCAATTTTAAATCTAAATAGCAATTAGAATTTCAGTCTGATGGTGCTTGATCACTTGAATTTAATGTCTGAACATTCAAATTAATCCACCAAAAAGTCTGACATTCTTTTTACCTTGTACCAATTTTTTGTGTCCTCCTGTTTACCTAGTACATCTACCATCACTGTCAAGTGTCATGACTTGTAGTAGGTGACAGAGAACCGAAACAGAGGTTTATAGGCAGGAAGGAGGAGGATGATGAATAATAAACCTTTATTAAAACTCCTCCAAAAGCATTGCAAACCAGGATAACTAAAAACATGAAATCCAAAAGGCATAAAACAGGTAAAGTCTAGCCAGGAATCCATAAAAACATTAAAATATAGTGATGTGATGAGAAAAGAAACCAGGATAAAGATCTGGTGGTGAACAGAGAAAACCAAATACTACAGTGCTGAGTAATTACTAATGAAAAATATATACTTGCCTTTAATACGCTTGATTATCATGGCTGTCTCACACATTTTGTGTTTATTCATTCACATCCTCAAAAATGAACATTACATGTTTGGCAGCTGCAATGTTGCCGTTGTCAGGACCAATCTGAGCAGATGTAAGGTCAGAGGATCAACAGCAGCAAAAATATCCCTCATTTATCAAACAAACATGGAAATGAGCAGGAATGATTGTACGATTGGATTTACGTGTGATTCCTGCAATGTTCGTATTTGACCAATCCCAGTGTACGAAGGTTCTGACCTTGATAAATCAACAGCGGCTGAATTCCATCGTCATTTATATGTTACGTCCTTAAATATTTGAGCTCCAGGGGCCTCGCCCAGTGAGACGAGAGCCGAAAGCGACTCATCAAGCAGTCATCAACTGAAGTGCATAAAAGAAAAACTGGAGGATAAAGCTGACTAAAATGTGACATAAAGAATGAAAAAAATCCAACAAAAAAACCCTACAATAAGCTTGCACTTTAGATGGACATTATTTTTACAGCACATTATAAATCAAGGTGACTGGGCTTTAATCAACAGTGCCTTTGAAAAACATTATGCTCATTTTTATGGTCAAGTCAGAGGATCACCAACTAGTTTTATCTTCAGTTGGGCCATGAATGTTTTTCCAAGATAGCCAGTTTGGTAGGTGCTGTTTCACTCTTGATTGATGACAATTTCAATATGTTAATTTCACTGGGGGGAAAAAAAGAAGCTAGGATTTACATAAACGTTGGATAACATCCCAGAATCAAGTTTGGTAGTGATGGAAGGCGAGACCTGAAGCCTGTAAGAGTGTTCTGAGTAGGAAGTAGACATTTCATATGAAGTTCTGGTTTTAAACCTCCCAAAAATCACGTGATCAATGTCAAATAAGATCTTGCTCCCAATCCAGTCAACTGATTTGTTCTTCTGGTGATTTGCAAATAGATTACAATTGATTACCTCCTGCTTTATATTTAATTCAATTCAATCAGAAAAAAAGGAGGCAAAAAACTAGAAGAAGCAGAAACTATGCTCAGTTATTTGAAAAAAATATTGTTAATTCTACTTTTTACATATCCACAGGATTAATAAAATGTACAATTTACATGAAGAGAATGTCCTTATCACCCTCACTGTGAATTTGCCAAAGGATTACGTATAATCTATTAACACACTATTAACAGGGCATCACCTTCACTGCTCAGTGTCTAGACTTACTCATGAATATTTACATTCTTACAAAATATCTGGTCCTAATTACATGTCTCAAAAAAGTTGTGATTCATCATTTTGGGACCATAGATATCTATAATAAATTTAATGTCAATTAGTGTTAATGACTCTCCTGAGTGCTATGTGACCTCGTGTGTGATCTCAATGACCCCAAACCACCTGTAATGGAGTGAATGTCTGTGAGCTTCACACCAATAGACCCGATGAGACCTCCATAATGTAGATGGCTATAATTTAATCCGTACAAAAAAATAAAGCTGGTTCTCTCGGTTTCCAAAAAATACTGCTTTTTATTTACAGATTGATTGGGCCTCTTTTGTATGATCCTCAAGAGTGACAACAAGGTTGATGGAAATCAGCAATTTAAGAATGTCTTTTCATCTCTGCTGGCAATGTGGAGTGTTCCCTGAAGCTGCAGAGCATCTCAACTTTTCAAGGAAACTGCACAAAGGAGAGTCCTGTTTCTTGAGCCAAAAATCACAAAAAGATGTGCCGGATATTCCACCTCACCCAGCTGACATGTAACAACAACTGAATGCCAGAGACGTGTGCAGGAGTTATTGTGGTTCAGTGCTCTGTTGGGATGATGCTTTGACAGATGGACACCTTTTTTGTGAAATGCTTCATAATTTTTGGCTAATCTGGGATTGTTTAAAAAACTGCTTTCTGTAGAGGAACACGTAGCAGCTAACCTTGCTCAGTCACATTTGAAATACATGTTTGGTCCTGCTTTGAAGAAACCTACACAGACCCATTTGTGTTTTTATGTGTTCTTTGATATGATTTCTTTGACTCGGTTTACTGAGCTTCTTATGGTTTATAATGAAAAAAAGAAGGGAAGAAGAATGTGCTGGGTTTTTATTGTCTGTTAATTTAATGAAGATTTTCTTTAACCGACAGGTACATGCATAAAACAACACATGCATGAAGTAGAGGTTTGGCAAGGTCTAAATCCAAGGTCTTCTCTTGTAGAAATTGCAAGATTACTTTGACTTCTTGCGTAGTTTCCCCTATTATAAACAGAACCTCTGCAAAAGCATTCTGCAAGTAGCTGATTCAAGATTCATTTAATTATCAGCAAGATAATAATGCAACATGCTTTCCTTTTTATATTACTCACAAAAGTTGTATAAGAAAGACTAAATTGCAAACTCAGACCCATAAATTGGAGTTATGAATTCAGTAGTCTCACAGCCTGAGGTAAGAAACTGCTCCCAAGTCTGGTAGTATAGTTCTTTACTTTCTATCATTTTCCAGACAGCAGCAGTTTGAATAAGCTGTGGCTGAGTGGGGTGTTTTCTTTTAACTATCCTTTGGGCTCTGCACAAAAGTAGCTGAAACCTGCATATTTATACTCTGATTTACAGATTTCATGCCTTTTTTTTATTCTCATCCACATTTTTTCCACATTCTTTGTCAGACTTTATGTATGAAAGTTGCATTTCTAGCCAACATAATAATGGAATTTCTCTGCAGCCTTAGTGCACTTTTTTGTAAGAGAACAGGGTTAACGTCAGTGACCTATTTCTTTTTTTTTTAATCAAGGCTTTTAAATTTTAAAATAACAGTGGATCATCTTTTTATTTAATACAGTTTAATACCCTTTCAGAGTTTCTGTAATTTTGCCTATCTGTACAGTTCCCTTGCATTGCATACATTTAAGATGCATTTATTTAAATGTTCTATTCTGGAATATATAATGCATGCTCCCGAGTCCAGATTCCACTGCATCCTTAAATGAAAGTCTAATACTGCAGTATATTAAGTGCCTCAGTAAAATATATTTTCTGCATGTTTGAAAGGAAATACCTAAAGAGCTTATATTGCTGTAAAAGTAATTGTTTGATATTCAGCTTTACATTTTTAATGGCTGCAAGCAATAACAATGTTGAAATAGAAAGCGTCAATTTGAGATATATTAATTGAGAAATTCTCATAATCCATTACTAACTGCGATAGTCATTATGAATTTTATGAGATCACAGTTTGTCAGTAAAGAAGATGAGCAGAGCTGAAGCCTGAAAACTCTGGGACTCAACGTTCTGAACAGTATGGCAGGTGATATTTATAGCCCACTTTAGCCTCTCCCAGTGTACTGTATATCCTGCACATGACCTTAGCTGTAGAAATTTGTTTTTTTTTGTCACTTTGCCATATGTGGTTTTGTCATTGTTTGACTCAGATGCCTGTAGCAATGTCATCTAAAATAATCTGTCTACTTTAATTGAAGACAGTTTACTACTACACTTTGTTATAAGTCTGAGACTGAATTGATGCTTGTACACAAGTGACTGATTTAATATCTCTGCCAAATAACATGTCAATAGAACAGCTTCTCTCGTTAATTTTCATAGGAACCTTCACCTGTTATTATTGCAATCACAGATTGATGTGAAAGTTGGTTATGTGCTGTTCTTTCCTGTCATAGAAGATATAATTTTTCATATAACAAAGCTTTTGTAAGCAGTGCAGGTTCCAGGAGGTAAAGTTGCTAAACCTCTTTTGTTTTGCTTCATCAGCTTCTGTCAGTTAAGCAAAATTATCATATGCCACAGATTAATCGGATTACATTTCTGTAATGAGCTGTCATACTCAACAGCTTCCAAATTCTTATAAAAGGCATTTGAACAATTTATGGAATGGAAATGCTTTTTTGTTTTCTCTCTGTTTCTGGTTATTTTCCTCTCCTCCCCTCTACAAGATGAATAATGGCTATGCAATGATGATTTTTGGTACCGACACCACCTGATACTGAAATACACCTCAATTCTGCTGTCAGTTGTAGCCAATACCCAGATGCACATAATACAATACAGCACCAGAATGATAACATCTAAGAAGCCTTTTTAGTGACAAAGAAGCTTTGATTCCATCCTCCATAACACTTTGAAAAAAATGCCTATTCCTGTCTTCTATTTATGTGCATCCGTGTGATGAGGGCAGCTGAATGCCACACACACACAAACATATATACACAAACAAAAAAAAGAAAGAAAGGAAAGCTTGCCTTGATTGCCAGCTTGATTGCTTTCATTGATGTGGATGGCAAATCAGAATGATGGCAAATCTGGGAAAGCAGGCTAAAAGGTTTTAGAAGCACTCCTTTGCGTCTTTTTATTAACATGTATGTGTCGAGTTGTCCTCACAGTGTTATTTTGCTTAAATGAATAAGCAAAATATTTGTAACTTTTGAAAAAGGATTTAAAAGTTCATGTTGGGTAGCACTGGTGTGATGGATGCTGTGTGCCTTTGCTGTGTTGTGCTTTGTGAGGAAAGGAGATACTGCTCTGTCTGGGGCATTCGTGCTATTACTGACACAGCAGCTCAATGCTAATGTTCAACCTCTGAAACAGAGTTTGTTCACTTTCTAATTCTGATATTAAAACTGTTGTTGCCTGTGATGTGGGACATTCTTAATAGAAAAAAAAAATCTGTGATAACCAAGTTTTAATTGATTCTTGGTTTTCAGAACTTAACAAAAGGTAATATAGGCTTGAAAATCCATTTCAGCATGTGAAATATTTGGTTGAGAATGACCAGACAATTTCAGTGTTCTGGTTGGATGCCTAACTGTTCCTAGAATAGATCGAATTTGCCCCATCCTCCCCTCCCCTTTCCTTCTTTTTTAATGTGTTCTGGCATGGCTTGAATTTTTTAACTTAGTCTGCATTTCTTTTTACATCTTCATCTAATGAAAAGACCAACCCAAAAGCTTGATGCTAGCCTTCTTTAATGTTCCCACAGCTGGTTTTGATGTTTGTTAAGTTTTGTCTTGTTGGAGCTCGCAACTGTGTTCTTTGTTGGTTTGATGTTGTACTGAGCAGTGAGTCAAATCGAGAGCACAATCCTACAACTGGTATGCTTAACAGTTGATTCAAGCATTTAACCTTTACTTATCAAATCATGTTTGTTGTCACTTTGTCCAAACTGATTCATTTTTGCCTCATCCAACCATAAAACATTTTCCCCTAAGTTTTCCTTTTTCATTGTTCATATGATCAGTTGCAAATTTGACCTTCTAACTTGTAATTATTTAGCTTTTTGTTAAGAACAACAATCGAGGCAATGTTTATGTGTTTTAGAAGTCACTGCAAAAGACATTCCTGACTTAAATCTGCAAAGCTCAGTGCAAAACTTTATCAGATTGATTCAGAGCTCTTGACTTTCCCTTTGTATTGTGATCCTACAGTCGGTGCTTTTAAACAAACACTTTAATGGTGGCAAAGAAAATTTCTAGCTGCAGTTAATCATGATCACTAACAGGAAGTTAACAGGCTTTGGCAACTTGAAAGATATATTTTAGACCTGCCAATGCCACTTCATTAATTGTCAAAGAGGTTGTATGGAGCCTGCATGAGTTATTATTTCTTTTTAGCCATGACACAATTTTAGGGGCCAAAAATAAATTAAATCAGCAAGTTATATGTCATACATTCAACTAAACAAAAAAACCCAATAAAAACCTTTCCCAACACAAGATATCTCTGGCGATGCCACATAGTTCTGGATTAATATATGCCGAGTTAAATCTCTATTTATTTATTTATTTTCTACCTTTAATTTGACTAAGCATTCAATATTTTCAGTTGAAAGATGCCTTTTTTTTTTACCAAGAAGCACATCAGGATACTAAATGTGGTGATATATTAACTGAAATCATGATTTGCCAAAAGTACATGGAAAAATGTTTTCAATTTTATCATCGAGCAATTTCATCATGCAAAGAGCTTGCATCTCTGTTTGACTGAAACAAATTATAATTGTATCTAATTCTATTAGTTCTATCTGATCCTTTCTATGTCAGGGGTCAGTAATATTTACCAATAAAAAAGCCATTTTACCACCTGTCCCACCAAATAAGAATTGTTCATTCATTTTCTGAACCGCTTAATCCAATTCAGGGTCGCAGGGAAGCTGGAGCCTATCCCAGCATTTAGCAGGCAAGAGGCAGGCTACACCCTGGACAGGTTGCCAGACCATCTCAGGGCCGCAAAACATGTTTGACTTTTAAAAATAACCTACAATTAAGAAAACTGTTAAATTTCATAGCTCTTTATGTGTAACAACAACAAAAGCCAAACCTGTGCACCATCCGATTTCACACATACCTACACAACAATGCTGTCTAATCAATACCGTCAACATCACTCCACTCATCATAAATATTGAGTCTGTAGGAGCTGAATCAGTTTACTGAATCGAAATGTTTGTTGTCATTTTAATGGTCCTTTTAAGATCTTTGTAAAGTCCACAAATGTTCAGCTTTTATAATGAATGATCCTTTCATGTATTCTCCATTTGTGAACAACCTAACTATCTCCTGAGTTGCAAAAAAATCCTTCAGTATGAAGTTTGGGGACTTGATCCACTTATTCAAAGTATGTTTGCACTGTTCAACTTCCCACAGAACAACTGAAATCACTTTTTTAATCACTTTTTGGTACTTTTACAGCAAAAGCTGTTTGTTTTGCAGATGCCTTTTAATGTTACATTTTTTGTTCTTTGTTCATTTCTTGGCACAAATAAACGTAAGCCAGCATCATTGGTGATGAATGCAAATGAATCTGTCCACACAGAATTGTACTCTATTGTCCTCCGGAGCCAGGGAGGAAGGGCTGAACGAAGAGCCACAGGTTGCAGCCCCCCTAGCCTATCAATGTACAGACAAATATAACTAACTTACACATGTTTTGCTTTTTATTGTTTTTTTTGACTGAAACATAGATAACTGAATAGAAATTTAGATTTATTTATTTTTTTTAAAAAGGATGTTCATGCAATTTCTTTTATTGTGGTTCTTTTTTTTTTTTTTTATTCAGGGATCTTGACTAGAGCTGTTAAGGTCTCTGGAAATCCCAATTCAATTTCCCCACACAGAAACAGTGCCATTATCTCTGTGGTGTTATGACTCAGCCAGCAGGTGCAGATATGAGCTGCTGCTGTCTGATGGAAACAAAATGTATGAATGGCTCTCAGAATTCTGACAATCATTTTTCTGACTTTCACTGAAAGCCGATTTTGCCGCCTCGGTTGCCACCTTGGAGACAAAGCAGCCTTATCCCTGCTGAAAACTGTTCCTCAGCATTTTCATATTTATCTTCTGGGAAGAGCCGTCTTTGCTTTGCTTTGTACCTGCTGTCAAGCCATCACACACATTTATCTGTTTGTTCTGATTCACACCTTTTACACTGCCTACTTCATTCTAAACTAATTTATAACAAGAAATATTTTTTTCTTACATTACAAAGAGATGTTACTCTTTTGAGAACTTATGAAGTGACACTTCATTTACTTTAGTCTACATTTCAATTCCTGTCCGTGTTGTACATTTCAACTTAGCGCTCCATCTTCAACTGACAGTGCAGCTGCTTTTTCTTCTCATACATCTGGCAGTTCAGCTGTCGTAAACCTTAAACAAAAATTTTGAAATGCTTGTTGCGACTTCTTTTGTTTCTTGTTTGTTCAAAACTAATATTGGCCTTCCTTTAACACAAAAGGATGTTTTCTTGGTTTCCAGCAAATGACCATTGTACCATCTTTGCCAATAGACAGCCATTGTGTGCTTGCACATTTATGAATGTGACTAAGTCCTTATTTTCATGTCTATGCACTCATCTTATTTGATGACACAACTAAAGCACCCTTGAATTTGCCTCGAGTTCTGCTTGACATTTACGTCAAACTGACAAATGAACTACTTTCAGTGCTTCAGCTCAACAAACCAAATGCTTAATTTTTAACCTTTTAACGCCTGACCCAAGAAATAGTGGCTGGGAAATTCCAATTTCTTTAATCTGTAGTCTTTATTTGGTCCTTTAACATAATGTGAACCCAAAATAATTAACATATGTGTGGTTTATTACTGTGTGATACATCAGAATTGAAGGTAAAAAAAAAAGGATTTAAGGCAAGGCAAG
>JAOXYM010000019.1:7349000-7383416 GCA_028567055.1 Leptatherina wallacei
GTTTCTGCCTTTTTACATTAATGAAAATTATCTTTGGCTTACATAGCAAACACATGTATTAATGATTAAGCTGTTTGATCAAATTTAAAGGTATAGACATGGTAATGATATATTTATGGGTTTTCTTTTTTATGTCCTTTTTTTATTCCATTGAGACTAGTTCAACTCACTTGATTAAAACTCAGTATCATTTCACTGTTTTAATACAAGAGATCATCAGACAGATCATCCCAAACTGATTTTTTTTTACATTATTGTTGTTTGGGTTCCATGGCTTTTTGCCTGAAGAAATAATTGGATTTCTTACGATTTCCATCCTGCAGAATAATATATTTGACAGATTTTTAGACTCTCAATTGGTAACTGCATGGGTCGCCATCTGTGCAAGCTAGAGCTAGAGTTTTAAACAACAGCAAAAATGAAAGACAGATGATTTTCCAGCTGTTTTATGTAACTTTGTGTCATGAAACTGGTAACAGAGTTGTATCAGTACTCAGCATCAGTTATCAAACAAAGCATTGCAGTCCTCTAGTGTCATTGCTGGTAGACAAATTTAAACTCTGACTTTAAAAAAAAACCACAGAGAAGAGAAGTTTTTGGATTTCAGTGGAAAATATGGAACCCACTTAACTTTGTTGTTTTTGGTGGGATGAAGTGACTTTTGAATACAAAGATGAGTTGCAGACTCAATAAAATTACTAGAAAGGGTGTTTTGCCAACTGATCTGTGCAAAGCAAATGTCTAATAATGACGATGAAATGATCTCTAAAGGCTTGAAGTTACACTTTCATCCTTCTTCAGTCTCTGTGAGTTATGGCAGCAGCTGAAAGTGTTGCAGCCACGCTTTGTCTAACAACTCTATAAAACTGCTTTAAACTCACTCAAACATTTTTTTTATAAAAACAAAATAGAAAACTAACGTAAACAACCATTTCAATAATAGAAGACAATGTGAAGACAATGACTAATACGATTATTTAGCGTCTCAGAAGTTACATTTTCATCACTCCCCCCTCTCTCTTTTCAAGTAGAATTGGTCACACAGTCTATTGATATGACTATTTCCACATTTAGCTCCGATGATTCGGCCTGTGGTTGTTGTCTTGGAAACTAATGAAGGGCTGTCTGTCCACAGGAACCATGGTGGTGCAAGTAGCAGCCACAGATGCAGATGACCCAACATATGGGAACAGTGCCAGGGTGGTCTACAGCATCATTCACGGTCAGCCATACTTCTCAGTGGAGCCAAAAACAGGTAGGTGTTATTAATCCCACAAGTTCACAGTTTGAAGCACACAATTAAATGCCAGACAGTATGGCCATTTCTTTGTTTGTGGTTTTGTCTGAACTCCTTAAACTGATTTTAAGTGGACTCGATTAGAAAAGGCAATACCACATTTATGCATGCATCCGTTCTGTAAAATTATAGCTAAAGATATGTCTGGCTTCACGACTTCCCTAATTTTTTGTATTACTTATAAGAATTTATTGCTATTTGACACTCACATAGCCTTTTTGATATCTCCTTTAACCAAGTCAGATTTCAGTTGGACATTTTACATATGAAATCAAAATTTGATTGAAGTGATTTAGTTTTATGATAAAGTTCCAGTTCAGTCCAGAAATATTTTTTTGAGAATTCCCAATGAAATGAAACAAGTTCAGTTCAAGTTTGATTACGTACGCATGTACGTGTGATTGTGTACACATGGGTTCTCACCGGGTACTCCGGCATCCTCCCACTGTCCAAAGACATGCATGATAGGTTATTTGATCTAAATTCTCCCTAGGAGTGAGTGTGTGTGTGAATGGTTGTCTGTCTCTCTGTGTTGGCCCTGCGATGGACTGGCAACCTGTCCAGGGTGTACCCTGCCTCTCGCCTGATAATTGCTGGGATAGGCTCCAGCCCACCTGCGACCCTGTATTTGGACTAAGCAGTACAGAAAATGAATCAATTGAAATGAATTAATTATTGAAAAATATTCTATTTATCCCAGAGAGAAATTTAAGATTAAGGTGAGATGGTATTGGTAATCATAATTATAATTATTAGTATTATTATTATTCTATTGATTGACTTATAGATAAAAAATTAGAAAATAATAAAATTGGTTAAATTGCATGAAACATTGCAGTTTCACCATGTAAATTGACTACATGTTCAATGCACCAAAATCATTGCATGCCTGTGTCTACCTTTTGAATCACAACATGGCTGCATTTTTTATTACATAAAGCTGTCACACATTTGATGTTACATAAAGAGTTTTATGAAAATGAATCCCTGACAGACGTCTTAAGTCTGGATAAATCTACGTTCTCAGTTTTTCGTACCACAGACAAATGCTTTGTTAACCACTCAAGCAAACATAAACAATATAAACAACTATAAGTAAATAAAATTAGGTCTCAACATCACAGAAAAATAAGCGTTACTCTCTGCTCTGAGATACTGGGGGTGTGTCTATACAATACTGTGATTGACAGATCTCAGATTAGATCAATTGAAGCAACAGAGCAAATAGAGCAAAGTTCAGTTTAATCACTGCAAACTGCTTATGGTGAAATCGGACATGCATGCTGCAGATATTAGACATTTTAATCACCTTCAACTGTGGACTAAAATACCAACAATGCTAAATTGTAAAAACGAACAATTTAACAATGTCAGGTATGTCCATGGAGGACTCATCCAGATTGCATCAGGATAGAGTGAGCATGTCACTGGGGATGCAAGACTCAGTCCAGTGGTTCTAAATATATTTAGTGGATCAGTTATGTCCAGCTTTTCAAAGCATTTGTTGGTAGAGTTGGTAGTTATCCTGAGTTCTCCATCACTGCAGCTCTGGACATAGTTAATCTATAGAACATCGACTGACCGTAGTTACTCTGGAAGCTTTGGTTTACTGAATCATTGTGCTGCTCTCTAATCTCCACAAAGTGCTGCTGGCTCTGCTGGTGTTTACCCAAGTCTATGATGATGCTACGTTTTAGTTTCACCTTTCAGTTTTTCTCATTGTCATTGTTCCTCTCCATTTTAACAAACAAAATCCTGCAAATTCTGGCAACCGGGGAAACAATAAATCCATGAAGAAAGTGGAGCAGTTATCTAGTTACTAGTGCAAAGCTAATGTGTATGTAGTGGGTCTGTTGGGTAGAATTTTGGGTGCATTAGGTGTGGGGTTGGGTTTGTTTAACTTTCGTAAACAAACCCCCTGCATCATGGATTTGTGATTAGACCCATCCCAAAATCCTTATCAGAACATCAATAAAAAACTGCTCAACAGTCCATAATTCAGTAAAATACAGATGGAAGCCTTTTAAGATGTTTTAAACAACTATTCTCAAACCCAGTTAGTGCATTGAATTAGCTTTATTTTGACTTAAAACAGAAATTGACTAAATATTTTCTCATTTTTGGTAAACTATAAACAGAAGCAGCATTGTTAGAGCTTATTGATTCTGTGGTCTTTAGCCCAGGGACCTGTTTAATACATGGAAATGTTATCCACACTTAGTCATTACAGTCAAGAAAGCTTGTAGATTATGCAGGATTGTCTTTTTTAAGTTTAGCCAACATAAACTTCTTATTATACTACTCCAAGTTAGACTGTAGCTTTAAATCCCCTGACAGTATTGAATTGAACAAAGTGTGTTTCATCGGAGAGAAAAGAAAAAAAAATCATCTTTTCATTTATAAGAAGATATCTTTTTTTTTCTTTTCAAATTGTACATTGTGTGGCTTATAGTATTTCTCCACCTGAATTTGGTCCCTCGATGCTGGCAGTGAAAACACGATTCACACTTTAATTTTGTTTTCAGCAGCTAACGATCTTTGCTGTGAAAGTCCAGATAATGAGGCAGTAAACTTAACTCTTGCAAGTGTTGAAGTCTTGGCATGATAAAGATATCTGCATCAAAATTATAAAAACACTTGAAAGTCTGTAAAAAGGTATTAAAAAAAAACCTGTACAATAAAATGTGAGGTAGTTTGTTGACTTGTGGGGCATTTCATCCTGAGAAAGAGCAGCGACAATCCTCGCCACGTCTTCATATCTGGCTCATTAGCCACTGCCCTGCCGAGACTCAGCTACCTCATGCAAAGCACTCTTGCAAGAAAACAGAAAAATATGAGCCATTTCATAATATTAGGTTTCATCCTCTGCTTCGAGCGCAACGCATACACACATTACTGCGATTTTTATTAATGCAGTTCCAATTCATGAACTGGTGAAAGCCACTGCAATGCAGGGATTTATGTGGCTTATTTTTCACACTCAGACAGACACAGAAATAAGTGGGATGCTCGACAAAACAAACTCCTCTGTGACCCGTAAGGTTCACTGTAAACATCCAATAAGCCTAACCGTTGGAAGAGAGCCGAGCGTTCTAGAAAAATAAATGTGAATCACAAGAAAAGAAATCAGTTCCTGCTGGTTTGGATTTATAGACACGGTGTGAAGCCTGCTCAGTATCACAGATTTTCTGTGCTGTTTTTCACTTTCTTGAGACCCTTCAGCTAATGAAGCCTCCCGCTGACTCTTTCATTAGCGAGCATTTCCATGTTAACATGTTGTGAGGAGAAGATTTACATGTTTTATATACTCTAAATGAAAAAGTTTCTCATTGCTACTCTTTAAGCTCCAGTGAGTTCCTCTGGGACCTCTGCGAGGTTGCAAATCTTTGATTAAAAGTGAAGTCTCTCAACTTGGAAGCTAAAACTTCTGTGGACTAATTAAGATGTTAAAATGCTGTTATCACCTTCCCTAAGAGGTTAGTTTGGTACTTTTAGAGTTTACACTTCACTGTCTTCCACAGTGCCTTTTATATCATGAATGCAGCCAATAATCAAGCAATGAAAAATGGTATTGATCAGGTTCTTTATTATTCTTTAAGCCAAAAAGTATCTCACATTTTTCATGAATTATCCAAGAGTTAGCAATGAGACACAGGAGCTATGATTTTGATTGACTTTGTAGGGTAGTTAACTTTATCTGTGCAACTTATCCCTGAAATCATTTAAATGGTCAATCTGTTGTCTAGTTCAATGTTTTCCACTACTTATTCAGTCAGTGTCCCTGGCCTCTTCCTTCACTTGATGTGAACAAATAGCTCAAAGTGGTGGTTTAAAGCATCATGTTCTCCCAGAGCAGGCCAATACTGGAAGCTGTAAGGCTAAAACATATACTACATTGATTCATTTGCATGGCCACTTTGGGGAAGTACAATAAGTAGCAGTCACAGTATGGACATATTATACAGATGACATGGAGAAAGTGTCAGGGAACAGCTGCTTATTGAGCCAATCAACATGCAGCATTAATACGTTTTTTGTGCTTGTGTGCTCTTCAGTCTAAATCTTAACCTTTAAATGCCAAGTATCTATGTTTACCATCCAAAATCCAGATAGCAAAGAATGTTTGGCCCAAAACCCATATCTGTAGTATTCTGTAGCAATATGGACTCAGGATGACTATGGTTGCATAAACTCAGCCACACATCCACCAGACATGGCCCAAATATACACATGCCACTTTCTTGTGCCTTGGCTGAGTTGTAAGTGCCAAAACTAGACCGGTTTAGGATCTAGGAGCTAATGATCTGTTAGGGGAATAAGGTAATTCCTGTTTTTTTATCTTCTTTCACTGCATGAGAAAATGTGTGGCCACTCTTTAACTTCCAAATGCTAAAATTCAAGATGTTCCAATGACAGCAACTACAAAAAGGTTTTAAGGATTTATCATGGAAATTTGGAGATTAAAGCACAGATTTATGGATTATTCTCCCATTGGTACTCTTTTTGTAGGAAAATGGCAGGTTTATTAACCTGTCAAACAGGCACACACACACACACACACACAAACACACACAATAAAATGTGCACTCAGATACAGCCTTTGGGGCCCTGCCAGCACCACGGCTCTCTGCTCCCCATTTCTGTCCACAACTGATTAAACTTGGCTCTCTTTCTTTTCACGTATGGTGATCGGATCCCTCTCGTCTATGAGATGCAGTATTGATGACAGACTTGAACAACATGGATGGCCGTCAGAAAGGTGTGACTGGTTGCAGGGAAGCATGAAGACATGTTCTCTTGTTTGACAGGTGGAACCTTAATAACGACGCATGGCAAACAAATGACTAACTGTACAGAGCAGTAACGTGTGTTAAGGGGGAGTCCTGCTTGTTGTATCACAGTGTTAATGTCTATAAATGTGTTGATGTCAGGTATATATTTTCCCCTATAGTTATTGTATTACTCAGTAAAAAAAAAGATGAAACACAGCTATAATTGAGAGAAATATTAGGTAGTGCTCACTTGTCTTCCTCCATCTTTGTTTAGTTACCTTTCAAGAAGGACTACATTGGGAAATAAAAGATTTATGCTGCTAAAGAAAAATGCATGGGTGGTTTTCCTATAACAACTTTGAACACTGGGACTTTTTTTTTTTTTTTTTTTACATGAATATTACATTTCATGTTTTGCTTTTTTTTTCCTTTTTAAGAAGAATCTCTCAACTGATCAAATGCATCCAGAAATATCAGAGCCCTAACTGAATAGTAATTGGGTAGGAAAATGTGAAACTGGCAGGGGACTGATGAAAATGTAACCACTTGCCTCTGGCTCTTCATCGTTGTCAAACAAAGTTTGTGAGAACACTTGCGCCCATTGATGACTCTTGAATGAGATTTCATTAGATCAATATCAATTAGGGTGAGAGCAGACATTTGCATAAATGATGTTCAAATGGCATGTCAGCCTCATAAAGTCCCCATTATTCTCATATCATGTTTTTTAGACTCTCAGCTCAATGACCAGAGCTTGCACTTCCACAGTCATAGCTGAAGAGTTTCATTAAGGTAAGTGGATTCTTTGAATCCCCATGGTTGATATTTGGAAAGCTTTAATGGGTTATGATTACTTGCTTTAAGTGGCCTGTGTTCTCCCACAGCCAAGTTTGATGCTCACCATAGTTGAGTCTGTGTATAAATACATTTGAAAATGAACACAGTGCACACTGTATATAATGAGAAGCAATCAGTTTGTTTGGTGAGAGGATATACAGTATGCATCCGCTTACCCACATGTTGTGTTGTATTAACCTATCACTGTGTAAGGATACTTGCTGTGCCATTTCTCATATCTTAACTACTGTTGCATACAGTGCTATAATAGATATGCATTTATGTGTACCTTTACACCACTTTGCTGTTTCTGTTTTTGGTTAAAGAAATAATATGTATGTTTTATCGAATTGTGTTTAAAAATGTAATTGATACAATATAGAAAAAATAGTTTTGCAGCAGTTTGCTTCACCTCACTTTACTTGCTCAAATTCAGTTGCTGGAATGTTTCTGCAGCATTTCAATTGGCAAATATTCCCCCCTAGGTCAGTGGTTACTATCATAGATACCATGATCCTAAGCCATGATTATTCTTGCCATCAACAATGAGGTACCTTGTACCGATCACATTATCTTAATTCTAAGATTTATTTTTTTTTTAGTTGAGGACAACGATCCAAAACGTCCATTATGTGATTGTTGTAATGAAATTGAAACTACCTGGAAATGTGCTTTGTCATTTTCAGAGTGGCTTTGCCCCACCGGAAGGGCATTGGGACTGAGCTTCTATCTAATTTACCTCAATGAGAACACATTTACTTTGCAAGCTGTTATGATTTCACTATAAGTTCCTACTATTTGTCATGTGCTGTATGATATAGCTTGTGATTGGGAATGTTTTGAGTATATTTAGCATCTAGTTAGCAAAATGTAAATACTGAAAGCAGAGTTAAACTTACTCATTTTTAGTTGAGCAAAATCCCCATAATGTAAAGTGTTGGCACATGTTGTACTGGAAACTGTTTGGCATTAAAACGGATATTTAAGCCAAATTTATCAGACACCAAAGCAGAGAAAAAAAAGTTTTCTTGACTAAGAGGACTTACTGACCAGAGAGCAGTATATACCCAAACCAATAAGCCAGCTAACTGACCGTGGCAGTTAGTGCAAAATTTGCCTGTGGTAAAGAAAAATCCATTGTTGAAATCCAGTTACAGAGACACATTTCCATTACTTACAGATCGTCCTACAGCTTTGCTCAATTCCCTCCATCTTGCCCTTTTTCCAACTCTGTCTTGTTAGGCCAATGGTGTTATCATAGTCTTTCCACTGGTTTTAAATAATCACACTGCCCACACAGTTCAATTTACTTTTGGTCTGAATGCACCATAAAGTTAAGTTAAGTTTAAAGGACAGAAAAACAACATGGTGATTTCTTTTAAATAAAAAGATTAAAAAGAAGCCTCATTCTTATTGGACTTCAGAGTTTTTCTGCAACAATCACATTAGGTCTGGTTTTACTCTCATCCATCCATCTGTCCATCCATCCATTGCTGTTTATCAGTGACTGGGTCATGGGGGTATCAGTCTGAGTACAGATCCCAGACCTACCTCCTCCAAGCCACCTCCTCTAGCTCTTTTTGCCTGACACAGAGACATTCCCAAACCAGCCGAGAGATATAATCACCCCAGTAGGTCCTGGTATGCCTCAAGGCCTTCTGCTGATGGAACATATGTAAAACATTCCCCCTGGAGGTGTCTGACAAGCATACAAACCAGGTGCCGGAATCACCCCAAGTGGCACTTTTCCATGTGGAGGAGCAGCGACTCTACTCTGCATGTTGGAAGTATCCAACTAACAGGGCCACAACCACATGATCTGTAGACTACAAATATGCAATCCTACGCCAACTGAGTGGGAGGGTTCCAGCTCTTGCACTGAGAAATTCTGTCCATTAAAGGCTATGCTCAAAATCTGTGACAAAGGGCATCCATGACAGTACAAAACCCACCTGTATTAAGTCTTACTTACTGCCTGCAATGCAAGCCAAGCTCTTGCAAAGGTTACAAAGGGCATGGTACCCCATACTCCCACAGCTTCTCCCACAATACACCTCAACGAGCACAATTAATGCAGAACAGAATGACTGCAGTACAAAGAAGACACACTTTTGGGGTGAGGATGGAACACAAGTAGTCTGATCTCTGTGTTTTTTGAGACATAGACATAAGTAAGACTTTCGATGCGTGCAAACATTGGACTTGCATAGAGGGAAGCAATGTGGGCATGAGTCATTAATCGGACTATACACTGTAGCATGTGAATGGGAACACAAATGTGTTATCCTATTCAAAACTCATGGAACCATATATTGGAATAATGTTCAATTTAGAATATAGTTAATGGTCTGAATATTTTTGTACATGTACTGAACATATCGACACTGGCAGCAGTCATTTCTCAAATAAACAAGCTTTGGTATTTTATAGATGCAACATGAGACATATAAAAGCAGGCAAATAGATGAAATTCTGAATTTGAGTTTCTTCAAAGATCGGTGCAACTGCATCTGTGCTGACAGAAGACATGCAATGAAACTTTTAAACTCTCTGCAGATGTCCTTCTGAATTAGTATGCGCAGAAATGTGAGGAAAAGTCTGTCCAGTAACATGAAAAACCACATTCCATCAATCAATGCACATTAAAATTATGTGATGTTTCATCTAAACATCCGTTTTAAGCTGCAGTTATAAGCATGGCTGGGCTCTTAACATTGCCTCAAAAAAGAAAAAAAGCCTGTAGAATAAACTGCACTCACAATAGTTTTGGTTTGTGCAGAAAAGAACACGGGAGGTTTCCTATGAATGATGCATCTCACATGTTTAGACTTTAGCATTTAAACTGCTGAAATAACACTCCCGTGGTGTTATGTGATATGTAACACTGCGGGGTATTCAAAACCACCTTTGAATTTGTTCGGAGCCATCACCGATGTTCAGAGCTGTCCACTTGTGATTAGATCAGCAAAGACATGTATTGAAGTGTAAGCATGGTTTAAATCCACTTATTTCATGACTCTGCTGCACCTCTGCTACTGATACACACTAATTAAAGCATTCAGCAATTTTTGCTGATTACCACTTGTTGTTTCAGTGGCTGTTAGTAAAAGTTATACCCCCACTGTAATGAAAGTTGGGACGGGTAAAAGGCAGTCAGCTGTGAAATTGATAGTGTAATTAGTCTTAGTGTCATGGGGAGGGATAACATGCACTGACAACAGTCCAACACAACAGCACTGCAGACTTTGGTATTAATAGGTAGCAAAATATGAACATTTGTGATTCAGTAAATACAACATATCTTTTTTTTTATTATTTGTTTCAAGGGATTATCTATTAACTTTTGCAGTCTAAGGACTTAAAGCAGTCGGGCTCTGGATGTTAAAAAGTGCTTGTACAATTACATGTTTATAATTTTAGTTCTACAAAATTACTTCAAGGTATACTTCACTACAGTTGTATTCAGCTTTTTTAATGATAGTTTGGTGTGATTCTTTCCCCTTCCTCTCAACATTGCTCTCTAGAGGTATTAGATAGTGTTCTATTCAAAACAGCTGTGAAAGAGAATGCATCATTTCTGTGAAATCGGTAGCATAATGTCAATAAATGTGTCTTACAGAATACACACAGGGACCGAGATACCGGCTTTTAGTCAGCAGCCCAGGATTGAGTGTTGTGTAATGGGCGTTGTGCCTCTGTCTTTGTAAGTTTCTAATTAGTCCCATTTGCAGCACACGCCTGGACCATAGCGCTAGCTGACTTTGACAAAGTGCCGGAGCTGAAATACACTCCCAGTTCCACACTGCAATACTGCACAGCGATTAAGTGGCAGAGGGCTAATGGTCGGGGGAGGGATGCGTGTGACCCGGTGTTAGGTGGGTAGCGCCCTGGCTTTTTTTCGTCTAACAAGTCTCTTTACTTCCGATCTTAATCCCAAATTGAATCTACAAGGTGCCTTTGGGAAAAGTACTTAATCCCAAATAGCTCCAATAACTTCCAAGCAGTGCATAATGCTGGGGAAATACATAAGTTGCTGCGCCTAAAGGTGCTCAGTTAAGACAGCGTGTCGTAATATATATTGATTGATTGCCTGTAGTTTAGTCTGAAGGTGAAGCTGAAATGGTTATGCTGTCAAGGACTACGTTCTAATTGATGACAGGCTCAAGGAGGTTTGAGCAGCTGCCTCCAGCTACATGCACCTTGGCAATATGGAAAGTCCTTTTGAGACAATTATCTGTGCATATTAGTGCTGCTAAGCATGCATGCATGCTCACAAACCCCAATAGCTTGAATAACAAGAGATGAATTTAGTGAGTAGGAAATGCCAGGTGTCTAAATGAGAGGATTAATTACATTCTGAGGGGAGTATTTAAGATGTGACACGGCATGCATCTTGAAACAATGCTAGTATGACATCTGAATTTGACAAGCACTCAGGTGGAAGGAGCCTTGACGGACCGAGCTTTGTCTCTTCTTAGTCTAAGAATCTAATTAAACTGAGATCGCTCAAATAAAGGGAAAGGCCATGTCCAATCCTGTACAGCTGTAGAATTTTGACACTGAGGTCAGGAGAAGATGGGATTGCTTACATCAGGGTGGGATTTAGATATTTTCAAGGTTTTCCTGAACCATGTCTCCCCTCTTGACCATCTTCTTTAAAAAGTGTGTGTCTTTGTGGCTTTGCACAGGTTTTTTGCTGTGGCGACTGCACTATATTGAGAATATTACAGCTGAAGGCTAGATATAAATCTGGCTGTCTCCTGCTGTTCAGGCAGGTAATACAGAGCAGAGAGGGGCGATCTTTTTAAGTCTAATCACAAACACGCACATACACTTGATTTGTTCAACCAAACACATTTCTCCTCATCTTAACATTACAAACAAATAGATTCTGTGCTTTATGGCATGATGATGTATTTCTGTAACATTTCGGTCTTTTATGCCTTCGTGTCATGTTGCTCTTTCACACTTGTGGATCCCTTGGTAGCTATTGTGACTCGTGATTAAAGCATGATGCTTGAATGTCACTAGGTAATAAACTACCTGAGCTGCAGGTTTTATCCCCTGTTTGTATGGCCTGTTTTTTGTGTTATGGGATCTGCTCCTTCTAAGTAGACCGCCCGGGGGCTCTGCAAATCACATACTGCACCCTTCATGTTTAAGTGTTCATCACCTTCATCAGAAGATCTCATAGCTGCATGCGGAGCCAGAGGGCTCCTCCGAAGCCTGCCTTTTTATTTCCTCTTCACAAGACAAATGTCAAGTATCCGGGCTTTAGCAGGGAGCGTGGCCCACCCGTCTGCCGCCAGTGGTGTGGAGACAGCTAGATGAATGCATGGCTACAATGTGTCTGGCTTGCACCGGAGGCAAGTAGTCACGGCGCAATGCGAGGCCATGCCGAGATAACGACAGAAGGGTTTTAATCATCGCCGCTCCCCAGGAATGACACCAGCGCCGCACGGGTATCAGAGACAGAGAGCGGGGGGAGCTGGCACCCAGCAGACAAACAACAGGCTTGAAACATCACCACGTAGATCAGCAGTGTTGCTCGGTGAGAAGGACGTGTGCTCCTGGCTAGGCAGGGGGAGAAGCATCTTGCTGTTATTCTATTTTCTTTATTTATTTATTTTGAGCCTGCTGGAATCAAAAATCATGGCATCATTAACCACAGCCAATATTTCTCAAGCTCCAGCACGCCAAGCTGATATTAAATAAGTATTTCAATTGTGTGTGAAGCCTATCTGTGGTTTAGTGGCCACATCCATTTGTTTCACTGCCGGCTGCACAAACTTAACATCTTTTTATTTTACCTTTTAGGAGCCATCCTTCGCAACTGTTATGATAATCCAACCATTACCCAGCTTCCTCCTCAGCTTTACACCTCCTAACTGTTTAAAGATGCCTCTTTTATGTTTAGATATGCATGCTCGGTCCCTGTGTTTGTGTTGTATGCAGTCGAAAACAGAAAACTTTTGCTTTGTTTACATCCAGCCAATATTTAGGGAGCTTTGTGGGATTCAAGTCACCTCACTGATGCAACTCAGTAAACAGGGTGCATAGATATCACTGCAGGAGGCACCAAGGCAGTGGTTGGTGCTCTTTAATTGGGTTACACTGTGTGTGAAGAAGCTTCAGAGAAGTGGTACATGGATGGATGGGGTGAGAATGTAAGAGATAAACAGAGCAGATGGGTGAATATCCACAGCACAAACATAGATGTCTAAAATCTCACTGTAAAAGCACGGGAGTGGGTGAGAATAAAAGAAACAGATGACACATTTTACTTTGTTATTTAGAAAGGCAGCTGTGTTTTTCCCTCAGTGCTGTGCATCAACATCCATGTGTTCATTATGTCATGCAAAACTAAAATGGCATGTTTTGTAAAGCAAAGCAAAGATCATTGTTTTATTGACCAGCATTATCCCACTGTAAGCCCACAGGCATAGTGGACAGTAAGTGAGCCATTTATTTAGAACAGCCAATAAGAGTTTTGAGCTGGAGGGACTGTAATGACATTAATAAAGGATGGCAGAGAGAGGAAATTAAATGGTTAATGGAATAGTTTATTTTCAAGTACAGCATCATTTGATGATGGTCAGAAAGCATCTTCATTTACATTCTTTAGCCTTTTGATCCAATTTTCTTTATTTGTTTCTTTCTGGATCGAAGTGAACCGTGAATCGCTTGTGTGTGAGAGTGTGTGTGCGTGTTTGCTTGCATCTTTGATCTCCAGAGAACCACCTCTCAGGTTAAGGCAAGATGAGAGTGAGGTGAGGCATGCAGTGATGAGGGCTGAGGTATTGGGGGGAAAGGTTTGTGTGCATAGCTTTTATATTAACCTTTATCACGTAAATGATGTTGAGAGCACAAATAGTAGCATCTGCGTTAACACAGGAGAGAAAACACAGACATGCAAATGAGCCCTGTTTGGATGTGGCTACCATAAAGGAGGATTTTGATAACCATCTTTAGAAATATTTGTTAATATCAATATGAATGTTAATATCAACAAATTTACAATATTTCAGCTGTAGCAACAGGAGTGTACGGCCTGTATATCTATGATTACACTGAAGATGGGAACAGGAAGCAACTGTTGCAGAGTTACTTCTGAGCCTGCGGGAAATGTGAACAACTTGAAGTCAAAGATGGATGCAGCCAACAGCCAGCCAAACTTCTGTCTGTGTTGAAATCATGCTTGAGCGTGATGGAAATTTGAAGCATATTCATTAAAAGTGGATGCTAACTTTACTTCTTTACACAATTAACACTTTCCACATGTGCAGTAGTTGCCAGTTGATCTGACCCTAAAAAGAAAACTTGATTGTCTTAAAATATGGAATTGCAATTACTCTTATTTACTTAATTTTGTGAAATAGATCTAATTGAGCAATGTCAACTCTTTTAAATTAACTAACTCTTTAGATTAAATGTATTTAATTAGCTACCTCAACAACATTTAGAAAACTGATTGTTTTTGATTAAGGAAGGGAAAAAAAGCCCACTGCAAAATAACTTGTCCAAAGAAATATTTTACATTTTAAACAAAATTTATTTTGGGAACTTTTATCAGAAGTAAACATGTGGTCTCAAATACACAACTCAAAGCTGTGGAAATGGAAAGAGCTTTACTGGCAATAACAAAATTAGGCCATTAGACCTCAGACAATGGCACATGAAAAATTACAGTATTATTCTGTATTGAAATAAAACTAAGAAAAAAATGCAGAAAGGCTGTGGAAAATTAAACACATTACTTCTCTAAAAATGAAGGTTAATAGCTACGCAGTGCAGCTAATAATATCCACTTGATTAACTGATAATCTGGTGTGAGCGTCTTTATAAAAGCAGATGTTTTGTCAGTTTGTGGGTTTGAAACATTCAAAGACATCAGCAATGATCTTAGAAGCAATTGTTGCTTCCCATCAGTCGGAAGGGTTATATGGTAATTTCCAAAAAATTTGGAATCCATCAGTTTACAGTGAGAAAAAATATTAATAAATGGAAAGGCTTTAAAACAGTTGCCAATCTTCCCAGGAGTCGATGTCTGAGCAAGTTTTACCCAAGGTCAGACCGTGCAGTGCTAAGAGAAACTTGAAAAGAGTTTAATCTCAGACTCTAGAGACCTCAGTTAGCATTTTAAATGTTCAAGTTCACGACAATCACTAAAAAGACTGAGCATGTCTGACTTTTTTGGATGAGTTGCCAGGAGCAGACCTCTTCTCTTTAATGAGAATATGCTAAGGTTTAACAAGCAGCTTAGGTTTGTTAAAGTTGAATCTGTACAGACAATAGAACTTTTGGATCAGTGTCAAGTGGACAGACAAAACCAAAGTGGATATGTTTGACCTAAATGCAGAGCCCATTTGGTGCAGAACAACCACAGCATATCAACAGAAACATATCATACCAACTCTTAAGTATGGTGGTGGACGGCTGGTGATTTGGGTTTGTTTTGCATCCACCTGGGGCCCGTTGCACCAAACAAAGATGAGGGATTAAGCCGGGATATGTTGATCGTCTTGGATCAACTTATCTGTGATCCAGTTCCACAAAAGTAGGATAGGGAAAGTAGGATATGGTATGGCACAAGTTATCATGGAGATTTATTGTACAGAGTTAGCCTGCCCCAGACAAGGCTAAGTTCTCTATTTAAGCTCATCCCTCAGCAGTCACCACAAATGGAAACCAATATTCATTTCACTGCCTGCTACACATTATCACATTAAACCAGACCCATTGTTGTTATTTTTTTAACACCTGTAATCATTAATTGCAATCTTTTTAGATGGTTTTGCAGTCATTAGACAATAATTTACACTTTCTCCAGAGACATATACATATCTACATACAGTATACAGTTGCAGGAAAAAATATCAGACCACTTTTGTTTTCTCATTGTTTGGTTCATTTTAATGCCTGGTACGACAAAAGGTAAATTCTTTGGGACAAACATATCTGTTTATTATATTTTTCTTTCTTCCACCAAACTTGGCCCTTAACTCCTCCATCATTTGTGTCACTTTAGCCAAGATGTTAAAATGTTCTGCACATTCAAGACATGACTGCAACAGCTCATGGTGTTTCTAACTTTTATACTTTGAGTTATTAAGCAGTTTGTGCAAGTTTAAATACAGCTTTGATTTGACAGAAGCCTGTCAAACCAGATGTAGTTTGGATAATGCAGAAATTCACCCCATTGATTGGACAGTTTTGTGTATAATGAGCTGAAAACTGCCTCACCAGGGTACACCAGTTTGTAGTGTCCATCATTTCGCGAACACCAGAATTTTGCAAATGTTATCCTGGGTGTCATGGCTCCAAAGGTTTGAGAACCATCGCATTAATGAAAATTATCAAAAAGTCATGTTCACCTATTACTACTGTGAAAGCATTTCCTGTTCACCCGTGATGGGCACCTGCAGGGGATTTTACTTTGATCTGGGTGCAGTCCAGTGCACCAGTGACATTGCATCAATGTAGCACAAAGCAATGAGTCTACTGTTAACACTTGTCCTGTAATTAATTTCTCTTACCTGGAATCTTATAAAAAATCCCATGAGAAGACACGTTACAGAGGTTTATTAGCCAGACACACATTTATCATTTCACTCACATCTGCATCAGTTTTACTTGCAATTTCAAAAGATTCATAATCAGAAGACTATGTTTTCGGAGACTTTATGTGGATTGTAATTTTGTTAGGTCTAGCGGAGTAGTGAGTGTGTATTTGTGCACTAATGCATTAAGGTGGACCAAAATGCTTTGCCATTCTTTGTCTCTTTATTTCGTAACCGTGGCAGTGTTTCCCTTCTTTTTATTTGGTCCTTGACTTCTTCATACACTTCTAGGAGGATTTCATGCTCCAACAGAGAGAAGAACGCTGCTCTCGTTGCCATGGTAGATTAGTGATTCTGTGATAGATCACAAGGGTCTATTGAGGAGGCTGTGAGCGCGCACTTATCCAGGATAGGTTTCATCTGGCTTGATGAATCTGTGTCCACTCATCCTGGCTTGCACTTTCTGCAACCAATTAAGCCTGGATGCTCTTGTTTTGGATTTGATTAGCCCAGCTTAGTTTCTCATCCTGGATGGCTATCTGTCTGACAAGTAAAGCTTTACTGATTCATGAAATGGGAAAGTGATCACAAACATAGCATCAAATCTACAATAGGATGGCTCAAAAAGAAAAGAATATGATCAGAGGATATTTACTTATATCGATTTACCAATACATTTGCATCTTAATCCTTGGTACGGGCTCACTGAATATATTTTTTGCTGAAGTAGGCCTTATTAAGTAGGTTTATTTCACAACTTTAAAGGAGTATAGCGCAAGTTATAGCTTTTTTCCAGAAGTCTGCCCCCTCTGGCAACAAGTGGAAGTGACACCAATGTTGTGCGCACGCATGGAACACTTTGACTGCGTTAGTTTTTGTTTACCTGCACTGCACTCAGTCCGAGCCCGGAGTTAGATGCACAAACTAGAAAATCAATTTAGCTAGATTAGATTATTTCACTGATAATTATATTATATTTTCAATGTCAAGATGACGTCTTCATCGTCCAAGGCAACACAGTGGTTTGTGTTGAGAATATTAGTTTATTGTTGGCGCATCTAGAAATGTGTAAGTATGGCCAGATTAATCAGCAATCACCCGAAATTGGAACTCAGGCTACGGCCTTGTGCCTACAAACTAATCACAGCCATGACAATATAAGAGTACAACAGCTTGCGCTGATAAATAAAATAAGTAAATAAGTAAATAAATAAATAAAGCATAGCCACAAGCCTTTGTTAGCTTGTAAGCTAACGGTAGGGTTAGTGTTACATGCTAAAAACTTAGCATTGCAATATTATGTATCCTGGTTTCCATCATACATATCACATTTACCTTTTTAGTAAGAAGAAAGCCAGCTGAGGGTCCCGTTTTATTCCCAGAGCAGATCGGAGCTCCTTCCATTTATGGAAAGCTGCTTCGATGTTTACTCTTGTCCTGTGGAGGTCAGACTCCAGTTTGGCCCTTTTCGTCACACTAGACAAAATTTTTCTTTTCTTTGTCTTACGTGAAGTATGTGTTGGTGTTTGAGAGGCACTTGAGGCCGCCGGTATCTTGTTATCCAGTTTTAGTCGTCAGTGTTGTCTAATGGCGGCGGAGTAAACAATGCAATGCCTGCAGCGGCCATTTTTTTTTTTTTTTTTGCAGGTTAACGAGCATGCGCAGCGTGTCAACCCACATGCACACCCCTGAAGATTCAAACCCAAATCCCTGCCGTTAAATATACAGAAACAGTGCTGTAGAGGCAACTGCAGTGAATAGAGATCGGCTCATCCTACACATCAGGCAATTGTAAGAGGATGTTGGGGAAAGAAAATAATAGTATTTAGCAATTAAACTTGCGCAATGCACCTTTAAGTAAAAAAAAAATATTTTCGATTTATGAAAATTCCACCAACCTCCCATTGTGCATAAAAAATTACTGATTAGTCCAATAAATATACATTTTCATACTTTACTTACCCCTGCAGACATGTACAGCATTCTCATTCTCCCTTGTGAGACTGAATCTCAATCACATGTAACACCGTGGGTAATTTAAAGAATTATGAGAAATTCATCAGGTTTCAGCTCTAAGAACGAATCCCCCCCTTTGATCTCCGTCATCAGTCGTTGAATACGATAAAGCAACTAACTAGGATTCAATATATTCAGGAACTGTACTCTGTGGCTTTGTATGGTTTTTAATGAGTAATCTTCCCCTGTTCTGTAGGAATCTTTAATAAGTGCAATTTAATGAATGAAACACATTGTGTGGTAAGCCATTAATTTTGAAAGCAACCATGATTACTTTTGAAGGATTAGGACACTTTTCTTTGCATTTAAATACATTGCATTAATTTCTTCTGGAATAATCATCTTTGTAGTTAAGAGATAAAGCTGAGATTAGAAAAGTGCTATTAATGAAAATATTTCTTCAGTCTTTTTGGTATTTTGTGCATGTGTACCACAGCTTGGCTCAACACTATTACAGCAGTTATATGGACTGGCTCAGGTGCAAACAGACAAATAGCATTTATCTGGTGCCAGTGTTGTCACATATCTGATTCTTTTCTGATATAGATCAATCATGACAGGAGGACAGACAGATGATGCCTACCCCGGCGGCTAAAGTGTCCCTTTAAATGTTCTCACTTTCCTGACAGTGTCTCAACATTAGCCTTATCGTACATCAGACTAACTATTTTGAGTGACAGCACCTTTCAGTAGAGACAGAAATAAATGTAAAAAAGACAACAACTGTTATGGGCATTCACCTCAAGTCAGTGTTTTCTCATAATTGCTACTTGAGGGATTGTTTTGAACTGTGTTTTCTAGTCTGAAATGATTTCATTTTGACATGAATAGAGCTCTTGGTCTGGAGTGATGCACTTACCTACAAACCTCATAGCTAGAGGAATGTCAGAACTTAAAGTGTAATTTTAATGAAGTCTTTTAGTATTTGTTTGTTTGGTATTGTTGCAGTATTTTCATATTCTTAAATTTACTTTATTTCAAAGCAATGACAAAGCAATCTTCTAAAAGGAGTAAGAGATAAAAGCAAGGGCATTGGATATTTGAGAAATATATTGAACTTCTAGCACTACTTGTAAACCCGCTTAGAAAATGTACACAAAGTTAAAATGATATGTAACCAGGGTGGGGGCTGTTATGTGTGTTGTAGGTCATTTTTTTGAGGATGCAGTGTACATAACTGCATATGGATGCATTGATATTTTCTCTACTTGTTGGTACATACATCATTTATCCCAATGACTATGTGACCAAATTAAAATATGGTCCTGTGATGCAGTGGCAACCTGTCCAGGGTGTATAGTCTCCTTCTCACTGATAGCAACCAGACATGATAGGCAGGATTGGTTGCAGGACTATTTGTAGGTAAAGCCTATCGGAAACAAAGGGTGTCTCATCTATGTTTTCCTCCTTGTCTTACTCTCCAGGTGTCATCAGAACAGCTTTGCCCAACATGGACCGGGAGACAAGAGACCAGTATGTGTTGGTTATCCAGGCAAAAGACATGGTGGGCCAAATGGGCGGCCTCTCCGGGACCACCTCTGTCACGGTCACACTGACCGATGCCAATGATAACCCCCCGCGGTTCCCTCACAGTAAGACACCATTCCTGATTAAATCATCCTCCACAGGGTTGATTAAGTTTGTACATACAGTGTTCAGCAGCTACTTAGCAATCAGCATAAAACCACCAACTTTGTGCTTCAGTTGAAGTGCTTTCTGTTCCTGCTGAATATGGCTTTGAAGATCTATTATCATTGAAAGACCACTTGAACTGAAAGAACCAATTGAGACCATATAGTGAAGGCAATGATTCAAAACTGCAGGGATTTAATTTCTCTCTCAAAAGGAAATAAATTTAAACTTTCACATGTGCTGTAGTATCATTAACAAGGAAATGTAGCATGGAGTATTTTTTTCTGCAGTGTGTGGTGTAATAAAGCTGAACTGAAAAGTCTTATGCCTATCTTTGTGACTGCATTTGTATTCTCAGCAAACATTTGGACTTACACAACCAAATTAAAAAAAAAAACAGAAGAAGAAAAAAGGACAGCCGTCTTTCAATGTGTGCACCTCCCAGCTCACTCCTCATCAGAGCTGGTGTCTGCTCTAGCCTTGGATACCAGGATCAATCAGGCTCCGTTTTTTTGTTGTCAGCCTATTTCACGGGCTGCTAATGGGTTCCAGGCCAAGCTTTAGGATTCAAAGGCATGCAGTGCTTCTCATGATAATCCGAAGCACCGGCAATAGGTTTACCGCTGATAGCCCAACCAACGCCTGGCTGGTGCACTCACCACTGGACTTCCATGAAGCTGAATCAATTTGCTGGTCCCTGAAGGGGGGAAGAAAGGCTCAAGTTTGCACAACAAGTCATCAGTGTCGTTTTAACCCAGTGCTGTCATGCTGAGAAGAAAGAGACTTTAGAAGAGTTCTGGGTTTTGCTCCTGCTGCTGCGCTCAAAGGGTCATGGGTCAGAATCGATATGCCATTATGGAGCATCAGAGTAGATAGAATCCAGGGGCAAAAGCTTGTTGGGTAGGGGAAGAGAGCAAGGTTAGCTGCAAAATTGACGGGCTTAGGGTCAGGGAGGTGGGTGCAGGGGCCAATACAGAGGGAGGAAAGTAATTTTTTGGTCTTTTAAAGAGCTGCTATTGCATGGCAAATTAAAAAGCCATTATAAAGATTACATGGCGGCAAACAATGTCAGGCAGATTAGCATTTAGACTGTGGCTGAGGGAGACACTGTGAGGAACACAGAAAGGTCTGGTAATGAGCTCTGCCATGGTGATTGGGGAGATTATGATTATGAATATGATTCCTTTCTTTATTCTTATGAGAGTACTTTAAATCCAGGGGGTCAAACAAAAGCTCAGGCTTCACAATAGCAAGTTTGAGAGTAATAGAATCCTTGAGTGGACATTTCATCCTGTGAAATGTAACAAAGGGATATAAATGTGACTCCTGCTGTTACTTTCTTCTTACCTTTTTGTTTTTTGGATTGGAGGGGGAGCCTTTTAGTCAGTTCTAGCAAGAATGATGTATTTCTTATTTTGTTTCACCTATTCCGCTAAAGGTAAAACTAAAAGAAAACTGAAATTGGCCTCTTTTTTTGTCTCAATTGAATAGTTTATTGTTCCTTCTATATTGTTCAATCTGCAAACTGAATCACAGACAAAAAGTTCTAAATGTCACTTTTCCTGCTTGTCAGTGTAATGCAGATGTTTTTTAGAAAAATAAGCACATCCATTACAAGCATCCGCTTCTGTCCTTCGTTTTTCCAGAGAGCTATCAGTACACAGTGCTGGAGTCGCTGCCCGTGCAATCTGTGGTGGCCCGAATCAAAGCAGCAGATGCTGATATAGGCTCCAATGCAGAGATGGACTACAGGATCATGGACGGTGACGGGCCGGGCATGTTCAACATAACAACAGACGAGGACACGCAAGAGGGGGTCATTATCCTGCAAAAGGTATAGCTACAACGACAAACAGGTTGTCAAAACATAAAACCTGTTTGTTTCACTGGGAAGGAGTTAGGAGTAATAGCTCAGGCAGATGAATGATGTTACACCCACACTTTTGAAAGTCAATGAAACACAAAGATCTGTATATAAGCTGGTGTGGCAGTAAATGCTGCTTGGAATATGGATGAAAGTGCTGCGACTTCAAAAGCACACTCGACTCTGCAGTAGATTCCTTCTTCAGTCTGCAAGCGCTGAAAAACATTTCACTGGGTTTCAGTCTCTGATTGTACAAGCTATACTTCTACACTCATTTTTGTTTCCAAATGTTAGTGTGTCTCAGATATTGTAATGAGACGTGTGCTGCCACTGCTGCATGGCGCATTTTGTAAAATTAATTAAAATTGAAATTTGGAGTTCATGTAAACAAATCAAATTAATTGACAAATATCAATAGATGAAAAACTAAATGCATTACATGTTGGAATTAATAAAGTTTTACATTTTTTCATGTGACTGTAAGTATTAATCGTCAGCCAGAATAATTTACACTTTTACTCTTGCTGAGTAACATTCTCTCACAATTAGTCTCCCTTTTACTTGACTGACTCCCTGAGCATGATGAAAAGTAAACCATATTTTTACTATATGCTTTTGATATGAATTTTTAGTTGTATTAAATGACTTAAGCATCGTTGGTTATTGGTCTTTTCATGGGATTTGTTAAATGTAAGACAATTAGAATGGATAAAGCCAGTCCTACCTTTGCTCTGCACAACTTTTTGAAATTTCCCCCAAAGCTGAATGAATGAATGTTGCAGGATGTCATTGACTGAGTGCAATATTACCTGCTGAAATTAGTTAGCATTTATTGGCATGATATTAAAGTACTGAACAAGAAGCATTATTTTACATATGAATAACAGAATAATGTGTGGATTTTTTTTAAAATCTGTTTTAAGTCCACTGAGATCAACAAAAGACCAGATACTAATTATTTTGTTCTGAAGAACTTACAATTTCATCTTCTCTGTGCCTGTGTTATCTTGTTTTTCCTCTGGATTAGAATTGGGAATCATTGAAATATTATCAGTTCAGATTCCAGTTCTGCTTATTGATTGTGATCAATTCCAAGTTATTTTTGATAATGATAACTCAAAATATTAGTTTTGTATTAATATTGAATCCTTCCACATCCATCATTAAGTACTTACACAGATAAGTACTTACACAGATAATTTTACCAACAGGTCCATTGTAATCATATACGTAAGTCCACACAGAGAAGTGTTATTTATTTGCCGAATGGCTGCCATTGAGTTGGTCAGTCTATCCACACAAAGCTCTGGGACCAAGTATTTTATTACTTGGTCCCAAAGCCGTATTTGGATTAGCTACTAATTACAAAGAACAAATCAGCATTAATCATCATCACTACATTTGGGTACCGAGTGGCTCAAATGGAGCATGGACGGGAGGGGGAGGAGTTTAGAGGAAGTGCCACTTTCAAATGTTGCTAGCTCTCCAACATTGCCAACTCTAGCTTTAAGTAAAGCTTAGCATTATTGTCTCTAATATCCACCCACACACTAAATATATAAACTAGAAAAGTTAAACATGGTAAGCTACTTATTTATTCATATGGAGGGGTTTTGTTGCATATTCTTACCTCAGTTTTGCATGCTTCAGAGGTCATGGCTGATATGTCAGATTTCAGGGCTTCAGATTGAAAATGGTCTCCCCAGGCCACGCTGATGTGACAGCTCATTGCAGTCCCTCTTTTGTAGGAGGGGTAGAGCTATTGTTGGCAATGAGCAGTTCTTGTCAGACTGGCCGATTTGATCCTTTGTTTGTTTTCCACCACACTCAAACGATTACAACACTGGAGAGACTGTCTGACACGGAAAGTGTCAAATCAATGTGCTGCAGAAGTATATTATATGTTCCGAAGGAGAGTTCAATAAGCCAGACAAAATGTTTCAAAATGTTCATCTCAGAGTGCTTTTCACCATGTTGGCACCTGTCTTATAACCATTTTTTTCTGTCACAGAACAGTGTAACTATAATCCTTCTCTAAATCCCTTTGTCTGATTGCATGTAATTGTATATGGTTTACATGGCCCTCATATTTAACTGTACTGTGTTGCAGCATTGTGTAAAGGATTTATAGATTTACATGCATTTTCTTTTTTTTCTGGTTTATTTATTCACTGAAAATACAATTTTCATAGTTTTTCCTAATCTCTCTGTTCACCTCTCATGTTTTGACATGAGAAGTGAACACCTTTTAAGAAAATTCATTTTGTCTGTCTCTTTCAGCACTTGGACTATGAGACAAAAAGCAGTTTTGCTCTGAGAATTGAAGCCACAAACAGGAATATTGACTCCAACTTCTTGAGCTTGGGCCCATTTAGCGACACAACATCAGTGAAGGTGACAGTGAAAGATGTGAACGAGCCACCCATCTTCTCCTCACCACTTAGTGAGATGGATGTTTCAGAGGATGCCAAAGTGGGAACCTCAATAGGTAGAGTCTCTGCCCACGACCCGGATAACACCAGCAGTGCAATCAGGTACTAACAATTTGTCCATCTGCTTTTTCAAATAGTTATAAGGTAGACATCTGATGGAAAAAGAAAAAAACAAGAATTTCCAGATACTTCACACTTCCTTTCAACCAATAAAAAGGAAGAAGCATACTTCAAATATCCAAACAAATCAAATTAAAAGGGTAATTCTTTCAATTACTCCACATCAACTGTAAACACAAACTCCACAGACACTTGAGAGTCCCCATGAGGCTGTCACATAGATAGCACCAGATGGTGGGTGGGCCAAGGAGTGCTGCATTTGCAAAAGTCACATGCCATCCTGAACTAGAGAAGGGCATTCCTGTAGGAGGGTCAAGGCTCGACACTTGTGCCATGGCATTCGTGACTCAAAACAAGCACTGGCATTGTCTGTCTGTGCAGTATTAGTACTGAGATCCCCACCCATTCTGCTTTAATTGAATGAATATTGTATGGTATTCATGCTTGGTCTGTTAGGATTGTTAGTAATCTTAATCAGAAAATCTAATTACTGCACCATTGTAGCTTTAGATTGCCTCTTTTTGCCCCTGTGACTGTTATCAGAATCAGTAATATATTTCACTCCATCTGTTTGAATTAAAATTATTGTGGAACTAATGCAGCCACAAGAGTCAAATTACATTGCAATAATACCCCTTGGATGTATGCTAATTGAAGTTGTAATTTTCTCTCGAATTATGAGTTGATGTGTATTGAAAGGACCTGATTAAAGTTGTGTGTTGAGGGACAAGTAGACAGTCTTCAGTTTGATCAAAATTTAATCTGGCTTTGTTTCACTCGGGCGATTAATATTCAAGTTTTGAAATTTGTCATTATTTATTCCTTTTAGAGGCCAGTTGGAAAACAAGTAAAAGAAAAAAACACTACTGCTCTAAAAGTAACTCTTAAAAGTGTATTAGTTAACAGTGTGTGTGTGTATGTATTTTTGCCCAGGTACTCCATTGACAGGAACACAGACATGGAGCGCTTCTTTAATGTGGACCCTCTCAGTGGGATCATCAGCACAGCCAAAGCTCTGGACCGTGAAGCAAACTCTGTCCATAACCTTACTATCCTGGCCATCGAGAGCAGTAAGTAAACCGACAGCAAATTTTGTTTGTTAAACCTCTGGAAAACATCTATGCAGTTATTCCTGAGCAACAATAAGCAGGAACAGGACACATATTTTTAATTGTGTGTAGAGACCGGAGCAATATTATGGCTTAGAAAAGTTTGGACATTTAGATATTTTATTCCTTCTCCATAACCAAAAACACAGGAGAAAAAAGTATAATACCTGTTTGTGCTTGTGTACTTTAATAAATTGCAGCAAAGGACAGTTTTACTATGAATTTAGCACATTTAAACATATATATATATATATATATATATATATATATATTAAAGTCAGGTATACTCACTAGATCAACGTGATTAAATGTTTTCACATTGCCAATAGGAGCATATTCATCATTAGTTCTCTGGGGGCTAAACTGAAGTTACATCCACTAACTTTCATTACCTCCTATGTAACATGTGACCACATCAATATGAAGTAATGGGATTACCTTGAATCCTGCTTGCTGTAGTGGAAGATTGTTTCAGAGAAGGGTGACTTTATACTGGTCAGTGGACATAAGATGTAAATATTTGTTTCTGTAGATAAAATGTTTGGCTTAAAGCTTCAAGTGGAAAAATAAAGCCTGGGCTTTTCTAAAAAAAAGCAAGTGGCCCAAAATTGACTAAAGGTACTCAGTAAAGTTGGTTCAAAATTATTGAAAGCCTTCATAATTACATGGGAGAAAATATTAAAAGACCAATGCATTGTGACCAACTATGGCTTCATCAGCATCATTGTCTGGTGTGGATCACACATCTATGTTAAATGTCACGAATGTGCTTACTTTTTTTGCACTATGTTATATTCATAGTGAAAGTCAACCTGTACACCCTAGTGTTGTGTTTCCATTGATGATGCACTGAGCTAAAGCTGACCAAAGCTGCTGCAAAACTGTTTCCTCTCCTCCCTATTTGCTGTACTTTAGCTCTGCCTTCATACCACTCTCCTCCCTGCAGAGAAGGCTGTCAGTAATGTTCAAGTTAGTCATCCAAGGAACTGCTCTTATTGGTTGCTCTCACTCAGGCAAAGTGGGTGCCTTTAAAGCATGAGAAGGAACATACATAGTCATTTTTCCATTTTCTTTTGATGCTTAATAGTTGCTGAAAATGCAAAGTTTAGAAAAACTTCCTCAACTTTGCTGAATTTTTTTTATGCTCGCCGTGATTTTGTATAAACCCAGCCATTACTCGCTGACAAGTACACAGTCAGAAAGTAGTTAAAGATCATTTTGAAGCCTTCTCTCCTTTTATTCTCTCCCACACAACCAAGGCAGCTAGTTTTGTTTGTTTTTTCCCTAACCTTTGTGTTTCCAATTATCAACCTCTGGTTTTTATTATGGCCACGTGCAACAATACCACCTGCTAATGATTCATGTGCAGTCTATGATTTATAAGCTCAAAATCTGTTGATGGAAACAAACTCAAGAATAATTTCTACTAGGCGACAATTTTAAGATTTACTCCAAATTCCCATCAAATCTGGATAGAGACCACTACTTTCAAGACTCTTTATGCAATAAAGGAAGATATTTTGTTAAAGTTACCAATTTATGCTATAAGGTGTCTTTAATATTACCACATCTAGCTTTAAAATCAGAAACTGGCTTTGTGCTACAAACAGAACATTTCTGTCTCCTTATTTCTATGTCCTCTACTTCTACTGGTGAAGGGTGTTGACATTTTAAACTGGGAAATAGGTTTATTTTTAAAACTGTATTTTATAAAAATCTATGCCTGGGGCTTTGAAAAGTGTCATTTAGCTGGTTAATGCCACAAAGAGAGAGTATATCAAATTTGAGTTCTTTTATGCTTTATAATACCCATTAGTCTGCTGTGCTGTGGACATTACAGCGTGGAGTTGTGGGGTTGTTGCAGGGCTGTCGGGGAATGTTAATTCACACACAGGACGGTCATTTTGACCTCCATGTCTCCCTGAGCCGTGGGGACAAGATGCTGACTAAGGGCGGGCGGTCTCACCCACGGGTGAACAATGTTAATGTGATGTGAAGAAGTGTTGCATGCCTTTTTGTTCGTCTGTCAATGCACCAAGGACATGAACACCTCTTTTTTTCTTTTATCCCTCGCATTGCCATCATTCTACTGCTGTTGTTCAAACATAGTGGACAACAATCATCAGCACACCATCCACTAAGCACTTTAGACAGCTGCGTCACATCAGTATAAGTTAAAAAAGACAACCAGCCTGTCATCCTGGCACTTCCTCTTCTTTAATATCTTGCGACTGAATGCTGTGTGAAAAGGATATTCTTTTTTTTTCAGAGCCTTTTTATGCTTCTTTGCTTTAAAGCTGTGCTTTTATTTACATCTCACAACACAGAGATGTAATTCTTGGTTGATTCCTGTGTGTGAGCACTTGCCTGATATAGAACAAAGAAAAGGCAGCATATAATAATAGCCATATGAAATGTCACAACAGTCCCTCATGCATGAGGTACACACTTCTGACACTTAGTGACACTCATGCACTTTTCTTTTAGTTGAAAACATCTTTGAGTTGTAGGACTAGCAACAAAATCTACTGCCCTGCACTGTCTTGTGACAGTATTTATAGTAAATGGGTTCTTTCTAAAAGAATAGGGTGGATGGAGGCTGAGCATTTGAGCTGCGTTCACTCACATTTTATCCACTCCATCTAGACCACGCCAATGACAACAAGTCTCTGGCCCCAGGCTTTGTGCGCCCTTTTTATCACCCGAATGTCAGAGCGTCATCTCTGGTCGGCATTGTGGCGACGCCAGACTAAATCATCATCTTGCTCTCAGACGCAGCCATTTAGCCATCAGTGTGTGTCAAGCAGACAGAGAGGCGTGAAGCCCTGTGTGGAAGATGGTTCGTTTGCACACACAGCTTTCCCCGACAACAAGCCTGCGCCAAGTCCGATCAGTCTGGCTGATCCACAGCAGAGGAAGTAACGACACCAGCTGTTGGAAGCACACTGCATATTTCATTACGGCAGCACTTAATTAAAACACATGTGAAAGATCAATATCCCATAATCTGGCCAAATCCATCAAGCCAGACTTACAGATGAATTAAAGGAGGTTTTGCTGAAATCTGTAAAATGAACCAATATTCTCTCCTCTCCTTCTTTTTCAGAGGACACAATGCAAATTGGGAAAGGCATCGCCCTCATCACAGTGCAGGACATAAATGATAACGCCCCGGTTTTTGCCATAGACTATGAGACTCTCCTCTGTGAAAATACCATGCCAGGACAGGTAAGACCCCGAAACATGTTTTGCAGTCAGTCCAGCTTCCTTTCTTTTTTCTTTTGCTGCACTTGCTTGAAGCTTGACACACAAAGACAGCCTGCTGACTCTCGGCCATTAAAACTCTCCACTCTGTTCCTCAAAACAAGTCCACTGTGCACAAACAGTATCCACTTTTCAGCTTTTGGTCATGCCAGGTAGATGGCATCATTAGCAGGAGACACAACTTTAAGATTTTGTTGCAGGCATTGCAGGTGTTGCCGTTCATTAGAGATGTTACTCTTGTTCACTTTTTCACTGGCTCACTGGTTACTGGCTCCTGCCTGTAGTCTTAATCCGTTGTAACATTACAGCTGAATGTCATATCTAATGATGGGATGGAGTGCTGTTCTATAATGGTTTGATTTACCGTTCTAAAGCCCGTTGTAATTAGATGATCACCACAGGGGGAAGCAGTATCATGCAGTGGTTAGCAGATGAATTCAGGGCTTGGAGATTTTCTCCAGGAAAAAAAAAGGAGGGGAAAGAAACTATGTCCGTGCATTGCATTTAGCCCCATTGTTGCTAAATGACTTGTGTGTTTGTGGCAGCGATTCGTCTGGTCTTGGCATTTGGAAAATACAATCAGAGGCAAAGGCTACAGGAGGCGTGCAGACCTGAATAAGTACAATTGATCAGAATGATGCATTGTATTGGAAATAGCTATTAGGCCCTTTTAAATATGCTATTTGCATTCATATTTTGGAGTTGTTTGTCATTGCGCTCATGGGAGGGTACACAAAAACAGCAAAGGATTTCATTTGCAAAAATGAGAGACCATATTTCATGTATATTTGTTTTTTTCTGTGTGCATAATGCTTGACCAGTGTGGCTCCTTTTTCAATAAGGTTACACAGCCTTAGAGATATGAGTGTTCTGTTTGTTGCTGCTTTGAGTTTTTATGTCCTATTACTTTAAATTTAGAGCTAATTTTGAATAGATTTCAGCACATAACAGAACACATGCCTTTTGAAAGTCTTTGTTCAGCTGTTGGTAGAATTTGTTTACTTCTCCTCGAAGTGGGTTCTTACTCTGCTCAGGCCTTGAGCCCGCACTCTTCTCAGACAATCCCTGTGGGTGTTGAGCACATGGACAGCGCATGCATGAAAACAGTTTGAAATGCCCTAAACTAACTCACCTCAATAAGACTGCCCTTGTAATTGGACCATAGCCTAAACTAACCTTCACCTGGGGTCTGGACTGGGTTCTGCAGAGTCTTCACAAACACAGAATTAGTGCTTTTTGTCTGGCACTGCTCTAAAATGAAACTTAACGTTAACATTACTACATAACATTGAATTCATTTAATGATAAATATATACAGAAGTGATCAGAATGTAAATTTTCCTAACACATTTCAAGGCATTTTAAGGTAGGCTAGCAGTAAACTAAAATGTAAATCATACATCGCAGAAATACTTATAGGTAGGGTGGGGGATCCTGGAAAAACTGTTCCAGGAGCATTTTTTACTATGTTACTTAAAATTCTCTTCACATCCCGATTGCAGCCAATTAATTAAATGATCTAACACAAAAATAAAGTATTTTTGTCACCTGTGGAATGGACAGGGCTGAAAAATCACCATAATTTTAACCAGCCCGTTCTGAAAGATTGGATAGTGATATGTCTATTAGGCTCAACTGCCATTCGTCCCTCCCCCCTCTGCGCATTCCCCTGTTCGGGCACGAATTAAACGCTCTCAGAGGCTTGGGGCACTTGTAAAAAAAGGCAGTGTAACGAGAGCAAGAGCTCGGCTAACTACAATAGCTAGCATACTATATCAAAATACAGTATACACTTAAACGTCAGGGAAATTATGGCAGAGATGGTGTCTATATCAAGTCAGAGCTCATGCTCTGCTCCGCCTGCTGCTTGTCTTCAGTGACATTAGCTATAGAGCAATTCAAGCAACTTTCAAATTTAGCTGATAATGGGTGCACTGCTTCCCACTTGGTCCTGATCAATGATGTCAGAGACTGAAACAAAGTCATTCTTCTACAGTACCAGCCTGCAGGACATAGCAACAGCCATTGCCCATGACGGCATCATCAGCAGAAAAAGGTAAAGCACATCTGTAATTATTCAGCCGAAGCCAACGGATGGTTTATCCAATCCCACTGATAGCTGGGCTGTGAGGGTGCAGCCAGAAACTCCTGCCGGTGAAGGTCTCTGTCCTCGTCCATCCAGAGGGATGATGGGATACATTCAAATTCTGTCCATACAGGCTCAAAATGTGCCACTACGGCTTGGAGCTGGTGTCAGCTTATTAGTGAAGACCTTTCTAACATATAAAATAGTTTGTAGCTGTGGGAAAAAAAACTCTGTTTTATAGAGCTGCATTGAAAGGTTTGAAAACTTTCTGGAGGACTGAATGGATTATTAATACTTCCTCTTTTTACATTAAGTGTTTCATCTAATTAGTTGTTTAGTAAGTAAGCAAAATGGCAAACTGACTTGAATTCATCATTTGAGAACAGAGACACATCAGTTTAACACAGGAAAAAGACATATTTGTTTTCATTAAAAATTAAGCATAAAAAACGAATGTGCAAAAAGCATTCTGCTTCTTAATCGTATCATAAATATTTTTGCTCACAATAAACAACCGAGAGCAACATGTCAGAAAAAAACAGCTTTTCGCTCCAATGAAGAAATATGTGAAATGTCCAAAAACAGTCAATGGCATGTACATTTTGTGACATGTTTATTTATTCAAAGATTCAAAGAACACGAAACAGAGCCTGTTACAAAAAAAAGTAGAAAAAGAGGCACATTACGGATTGACTAATCTATAATGCCCTTGAATTTACAGTCTGATTAAATATAAACACAGAAACACAAGTGACAGCTGAGGGATATTTTAAAAACTGTAACAAACCTTTTTATTTCCTGCTATATTGTCATGTTTTTCTACATGGCCAAAGAATATATATGCCAACTTATGATGATTTATGTGCTTCACATATTTTCTTGTATTTCTCCTCTGGACCAAAACAAATGTAAGTTTTGTATTTTGTAATTGCTTAATATATCAATTCTTTAAAAAAGTATAACATGATTTTAGTTCATTTTTCTTTTTTATGAAATGTGTTTTTGTAAATGTCAAACTGTTTCCTGTCTTTTTTAATTTCTTATTTCACTGTAAAATATCTGAAAATCATAAATATATTTACACCTCGTGTTTTAGATGGACTATATATGGATGTGAAACATGCTTTTTGTCTCCTCTTCACCTGATTGTTATAATGACTTTCTACCACAGAAAAGCAGCACTTGCTTTTGTTTTCATTTCCCACTAATTCCAATTTCTATTCAATCCCATTCAAATCCAGCTTTCTGTTAGGCAACACTGAAGTGTGCCAGTGGGATCGCACCTCCAGACTGCATAATGAAGGCAGGCAAGATGGGATTTTCATGATGAAATTTACACCCAAAAACACATACAGAGCAAAGGGAAGGAGAGTGGTTGACATTTGAATGTGAAAACACAGTTTGAATCACAACTAGGTGTCGACTCTCAGACTGGGTGGACTCATTACCTGTCAGATATTCACCCCACCACCTCCCTGATTCCTAATTAATGAAAATGCTCCTGTTGTGTACTGTATGTGTGGCTGTAGCAGGGAACAGTTGGCTTTACTAACGACCTGCGCGCTCCTGTAAAGCTTTGTTAAAAAAATAAAATCTCAGGCCACCCACTAGCTGTCACGCCCATTGGCTTATTCACAGCTGCAACAAAGATGAAATAATAACATTTGCCGGTTGGGGCTACAGATGACTCCTTGGCTATATAGCACAGATTAACAGGGAGGGCCTGGATGGAATAACCTACCATTTTCCAGGCCTAATTAAGGCAGAGTCTCATGGCAGTGGCTCTCTCCAGAGATGCCACTTGTTACGGTTCATCTGTGCGTCTGTCTTCTGCCATAATATTAATTGATATCATGATGAGGTGGAAGGGGCATGGCCAGTGGGGACAGTGAGGAGGGAGGTAGAAGAGGGGGTCACGTTGTACAATCACTTCAGTGTAACCATGACAGACATGAGTGGACTTGGCATTCTATTGCCCTCAGCCTGCTGCCTGCCCCTCCCTAAACTCTTAGAGGGAATGTGTGATTATGAATAATGCATGGTTACCAAAAGTGGGTGGCAGGACACTTGTTGCTTTTATTAAAGGCTCCAAGACTTTTGTTTTTAATGTTGTTTGGGTTTTCTTGTTCCAAAAAACAAAAAGATTGGTGGACAGATGGAGCAATAAGCAAAGGAGGAACCAATCCGTTCTTGGTGCAGGTTTGAATCGCCTTCCTTAAAAAAAAATCCAAGAATGGGCATAGTCCTTGGCAAAGGACTGTGTTCTCCAAGTACCCTTTTAACTAATTATTGTAATTTGGCTCGTTTACCAACACAATCAGCAGTTGGAGCTGCCACAGTTGATGTGAGGATGTGAAACTGAATTAGCTGAATTGAGATACAAAACCCACGGCGCCTGATTGTGGCAAATTGGAACAAAGCAAAGCTCTCCTTCTGAGTAACAAGACGGTCCAAATTGAACACGGACATGATGAAGATCTTTCAAATCTGCATTGGTGCAGTCGAATAGTGGAAAAATACGGCTTCCTGATGTATTTTGCAAAATGTCATGGGGTTTAGGAGACGTGTACAGAGAAAATTCCCGAGGACTGAGGAAAAGATGACCATGTTAGAATGAAAATCAAACCACAGGTAAAGCTGTGATGTGGGTCTGCAGCACTGAAACTGCAGCTGTTTAATAAATTTTTCACATATCCAATTAAGTCATTCTTATCTGTTCACAATGGCCATATCACATGACCTATATTATCATATTATAATAAGATAGAATATATGAAACATCACTTCGTAATCAAGATTGGCTATTCAAAAAACGCAAAGATAAAGGGAGAAAGCGAAATGTATTTTTGTCACAGACGTTTCTATCCATAGATATATCATAGTTAAAAGTATATAAAAAACAATCAAGCATCACTGAATGTTGCAGCAATTATTTATTTCCCTTTCACAACGGACGGTGCACTGTTTCATTGTCAAAAGCACATGCTAAAAGTTAATTGAGGTTCCCTCTGCATTTAGAGAATGAAACCACTCAGATACTTCCAGGTCATTTTCGCTTTCCTTTCAACTAGACTAGAAATCCTCCATTGCTTAATCCTTATAACGCCGGAAAATTTGTCATAAGCATCAAAGTACTGCAGAACTAGATGCATTGGGCACATACATGGATATATTACTATGGGGATATGAGCTGCTAACAGCTCATTCAACACAGTTTTCATGGAGCAATTTTTTCCCCTGAAATATTAGTGCCCTCATCGACCATTCATATATTAATATTGGCACTCATGAAAACCTCTGAGCTTTCTTAAAAAGCATAGAAAGTGAATTCTTTGAGAGCTCAAAGGCCCTCAATGAAACTCTGAACACTATAACCCCTCTGCTGCTGTACACTATAACCCCTCTGCTGCTGTGACACTATAACCCC